>CAUYON010111927.1:0-13788 GCA_963573935.1 Arctocebus calabarensis | reverse complement strand
GCATCACAGCTCACAGCAACCTCCAATTCCTGGGCTTAAGCGAGTCTCTTGCCTCCACCTCCCAAGTAGCTGGGACTATAGGCGCCTGCCACAATGCCCGGCCATTTTTGGTCGCAGCTGTCATTGTTGTTGGGCGGGCCTGGGCTGGATTTGAACCCATCAGCTCAGGTGTATGTGGCTGGTGCCTTAGCCCGTTGAGCCACAGGCAACGAGCCTCAGTTTGGTTATTTTTCAAACTCCTACCTCATATGATTGTAAGAAGTAAATGAGAACTTGTATTAAATGGCTGATACGGGGTCAGGCTCCAAGTAGAAGCTCCTTGCCCTGCCCAGCCACTTAAACGGTCCTCTTCTGGTGGGAGAGGAGGGAAGAGGAAATAGAGATTGCAGCCTATTGGAGAGCCTTCCAGGAGGAGGCAGTATCTTTAGTTGAGTCTGAAAACATGGAGGGCAGCATTGCTGTGTGTCTCAGGGAAAGGTGCCACACATCTCTGTTTTTCTGCCTGTGGAGTAGCTGCCATTTCCACTTCTCCCTCCTCTGGGGTGAGGGAGCTCCTCTGAGGAAGGAAGGAGATTTGTAAATAGCAGGTGTGGCCTCATTAGAGGGAATGACATTGTTATTAATAACCTTAACATAACGAGCTGAGGTTTAGAGGGCTGACCTTTTACCTCGCTGTCCCAGAGAGCCAGAAGCAAACCGCATCTGGGATGGGGTGGAGGAGAAGTGTTTGTGGTGCCCCATGTGGAGCCGGTGCAGACCCTGTGGTGATCAGGGTGGGAGTAGAGAGAAACCTCCTTTCCTACACTATGTTTTTCTTTGTTAACTCCACCCACAAAGCCCATGTAAGGACACACTGTTCCCTCTCTGCTTTTATTCACACTAATCATTCCAGTTGGGGTATAACTTCTCTCAAGACCACATTGCTAATAAAACATGCAGGGAGTCCCAAGACAGTCCCCTTATATGGACCTGACCCTTCAGATATACAGGGAAAGGCAGAATCAGAGCCTTGAGTAGCTTACAGTCCACCAACACCGCAGAGCTGTCTACAGCTTTTCAGCAATTTGCTGTACTCTGGTTGCTGCACACCACAGACAATGAGCCAGCCTCCCACTGCTCCCATTGTGCAAGGAGGAAATTTGAGGCGCAGAAAGTTACAAAGTAGCTCCCAAGTCCGTCCACCCACCCACACACACACACACACTATGTCCTTTCTTTGGTGGTCCAGACCATTTAAGTGATGCCAAATGGATTGGACAAGATACTGATTAATGGGGCTTGCTGCCAGATGTTTCTGAATCAACAGGAGATTGGGGCACTGTAGACTCTTAACTGGCCCCTAGGGTCTCAGCAGGCTTATCCTGGCCTGAGTGGGTCCCACTCTGGCTCAGAGAAACTGGAAAGACCACCAGGCAAACCTGAGTACACAATGAGAATCCTAGACTTCAAAAGCTAAAAACATGGCCCTTCTCCTCCTCTCCCCCACCCCCCACAGGGCAGGGATGCGGAAATGGGTGCTATACTGGAGAATGGGGAGGAGAAAGCAGAGTAGATGAGGAACAAAAGTGGGGAAGAACAGCCTGTGACCCATGGGACTATCGGCTAGGGTATAGGCTGGTGTGAGCCCTAGTTGTCAGCACACAAATGCATTTTCCTGGCACTAAGATGTGGCGGCAGGAAGATCCCCAGCATAGGAGTCAGGAGGTCTTTGTTCTAGCCTGCTGTGTGACCCTAGGAAGGCCCTAACACTCTCGGAGTCTCTCTTCTCCAAATCTTTCCAGATTTCATGTCTAAGGTTCTTCCGGCTCTAATTGGAGCGACACTCCTCCCCACTTCTCAAGGGACCCACTTCCTCTTCCTCTTCCTACCTGCAGTGTCCAGCCCCTTCTCTTCAGCTCCAGCTGCTCCAGCTACTCTATGACTCTTGGGACATGCAGCCTCAGGCCTGTGCTGCTCTGACTCAGGCAGCACTGACCTTTGGGATTTGAGGAGGTGGCCTGGGTGGTTTTGTCCCATGAACTTACTCTGACCTTTGGCATGTCCACCTGTCTTTCCATCCCCCACTGCACACACCTGTCCCCATTCCTCGGGCAGCTCAGGAACTTCAAGGGACTAGATTCCTTCAGATAAAGTAGTAGCTCTGAGGGGCTCTTATCCACAGTCAGGTGACCCAGAGAAACAGGGCAAAGAGGGGCAGCCCCTCCACCCTTCCAGCCCCTCTTTGCAACATACCATCCTGGCTGGGAACGCCCCACCCCCATCATCTCCCAGGCTGCACGTGCTCAGGCCTGTCTTCGTGGGGGAGACTGCAGCAAACGTTCAGGTACCCAGTGAGGCCATTTAGCAACCCCTCCCCTAGTACCCTCATATTTGGCCCTCTACAGGGGTGTATCACCGCTTCCTCAGACAGCTGCCATGCCCTAACACAGGTTGGGATACATCTCTCTGAAATTTGCCCTCGGTGAGTACACGGAAACCAGGGGAAAAAATAACGAGCCCTTCTCCAGCCCCTTAATACAGCAGCCCCCAACCGCAACTAGTGCGGGACAAGAGAGTCGCGGCATCTACTGTGTGCCGGGTATTTTAGTAACCACCTCAATGCCTTACTACCCTACGGGAAGACAATTCCAATTTACAATTAAGGAAACTGAAGTTTAGCGAGGTCAAGTGGCAGGCACAAGGTCACATAGGTAGAAAGTGGCAGGGGATGAATGTTCTAACGGAGTGACTGAATAAGGACGCGTGACTGGCCCGCCGAGCACTGGCTCGCGGAGGCGGCGGGTACAGAGAGAGCGCGGCACCCGCGGCCGGGTGCCGGGAGAGCCAGCCCCACCTAGGCCCTCTCACCCCAGGGCCCAGGGGAGGGCAGGCTCCCAGAGGCGCGTCCGGGCTCTGCCCCCACCCCGCGGGCTGCCCCGCCCCCGCTCCGCCCCCAGCCCGCCCCGCCCGGGACCGCAGACGGCGCCCGGCGGCGGCGCGAACGGCAGCGAGGAGGGTGGCTCCGGGCTCGGTTCTCACCGCGACTTCCCGCGCAGGGCCCGGCTAGGCAAGGACTCGCGGCCTGGGCGGCATTGGAGGATGCGGTCGCGGCTGCGGCCCCGGCTAGCGGCAGCAGGAAGCCTGGCGCCTTGCAGGTAGGAGCTCGTCCGCTGGGCGGGCGCGGAAACTTGGGCCGAGTTTGCGGGCGGCGCGTGGGGAAGGGGCGGGTGGCTCTGCCCCAGGGCGCCCCTGCTGGCTGGCCCTGGGATGGAGGGCGCCGGGCCTGGGCCCAGGTGCTGCGGCTTCTGGCAGCCGCGGGCCCCCGGAGGGCGAGCTGCAGGGCAGGGGGCGCCCCGTTGCTTTTGACTGGCCCCGGACTTCGAGGCTCCCGGGGCCTGGTAGGCTCTGGGGTCTGGCATGGCTCGCGCGCCTGGTCTGGAGCCTGTTCAGACTGAGCCCTCGGGCCTCGCGTGGGGCCCGGTTCACGTGGATTGCCAGAGCGGCGATGGGGTAACCGGGGGTTGGGTCTAGGGGAAAGCGGGCACTGAGGTCCCCGGGGCCCTGGACGCGCCCTGCTGGGACGGGACGGCCCTGCGGTTGCCTCGCCATCACTTGACTCACCCTCTGGCCTCAGCCCAGGCTGGCGGGATCGCCCAGAGGCGGTGGCTGCCGGGACTCTGCAAGCCAGGCCGCCCCCTGCGCCGGGACCTCCCGCCAGTCTGCAGGCGTCCGTCCGTGTGTGGGTGCGCCGGCCTGGTGTGTGCACCCAAGTGTCCGGGGCCCCAGCGAGGGGAGATCACAGTTCTGAACTGGTATGTGTGCAGATGTGAGCCTTGCACGTACGTGCAGGCATGGGTTTGCATGCGTGGCGGCGGCCTGTGTGTCAGCCTGCTGGGGTGCACGTGCGCCCCAGCGCGGCCGGGAGGGGCTCGGGGACACCCGGAAGCCCGCAGGGTCCGGCGCGCGGCCGCCCCAAAGCGAGGCAGCCCCAAAGCGAGGTTGGCTGTGAGGCACAGGCACCAGAGTTAACAGGCTGGGCTGTTAGAGGAAAAAGGGTGGAGGCTGATCCTACGACTCTTTCCCCTCCGCTGGAGACTGTGGGCTGCCCCGGGTCGGGTTATAGTGTTTGGAGAGCCCAGAGCCTCAGCTGGGAGTATGAGGACACCGGCGTCAGGTCCAGCCCTCCCGAATAGTCCAGATGCTTAGCCACAACCGGGCGGCAATCACGCTCTGCTTTCTGGTCTTTCCTAAAGTCCATCCAGAGGGGCCAAGGAAGCGAAAGTGGGAATTGGGCCATGGAGTTGTTTCTTCTGCTGAGCAGGGTCAGTGCATAGGTGGTGGGCTCTTCTCCTGGACCCTGCCCGGTATTCTGTCTGAGTTTGGAGTTCAGCTGAGAAGACCAACTGAACTACCACAAGGGTGATGAGAGTCGGCTCCCTGGGGCTCTGCCCTCTCCAGTGCTTGCCTGCCTCCCCAGTATGTGGGGCAGGGAAAGAGGCACCTACATTTTGGTTGGTTTTAAATAGGGGAGGGGAATTGCCTGAGGGTCTGTATACTGGGCTCTCCACCTCCTACTGGCAGGAGATAAGGTCACCCCCACACACCTCTGAGTTCTCTGTTGGCTCCCTGGAGCCCCGTCCCTGTCACCAAAGACTCCTAAGGGTCCCAGGAGGCTTTGTGTCTATAAGCTGGATCCCGAGGGCAGTCCTCAGAAGTCTCCAGGGCAAAGGGCACTCGTTGGGCTGAGCTCAGGAAAGAAGGACTCCTGGGGCTTGGAGCAGACCCCAAGGAGCATGTAGGGGAGGTGAAACCAGAGCCAGCGCTTAATTAACCTGGAACTTCCCAGGGCAAGGGTCAGAAACCCTAAAACCGTACAATTCTTACGACGTTGCTGTGGAGCAAGATGAGTGGGGCCTTTCCATCAGGATACAGGACCCTGTCATAGGACACTGCTATTGGTACTGTCACCTGTGTCCTGATGGCCCCTCCTGTCTTCTCTAGGTTGACCTGAGGTGTCAGATTCTGTCTGGGAGGTGAGCCAACTCTCTCTCTGAGAGTTCTGTCTGGCTTCCTTGGTGCATCAGGCCAGGGTGGGAGTGACCATTTGTTCCTGACTATCCTCACCTTTCCTGTGTCCAAAATGTACTAGTCTGAATCTGTGGCTCTCATTGGCCACCAGCCAGAAGGGACCAGAAACCTGTGACACTTGGCTCATGGCCTAATCATAGCAATATTGAACTGAATGATCCTTTCTAAACCAGTGGGTGTTTCAGGAAGCAGGGTGTTGGGTGGGGGAGGTAGAGGCAGGTCAGTATGGCCCCAGAAGATAGGCTTCAGGTATAGTCCCTAGTGGGTCATAGGGTGCCTGCTGTGCTAGGGAAACCCATGCTTAACTTCTCTGGTCCTCCCATCCTTCCTCTGTTTTAGCGTCTTAGTTTCTTGGTACTTAGTTTATCGATTAGCATGATGCGAGTAGTTGCCAACTCGCACTGGGCCCTCCTTCCCTTGACTTCACACACATGCCTCACCCCTGGTGCTGTCTTGCCCCACGTGCCTTGGAATAGCCGCCTGCAGCTGGATAATCGGGCAAACTGGGGATGAGCATTGGGACCTTCCCTCTGGCACCACAGCACCATCTTCTGGACAGCCTTGACCCTTCTGCTGAGGGAGCATGGCTGGGTTAGAGGGGCGTGGCTTGTGCCTACCACTGTCTTTCAGAGCCAGCCCCTAGTAGCTCAGCGGTTGGCTCTGGGCCTAGGGACCTGAGTTTGAGGTATGCCTCTGCCATTTTTTTTTTTTTTTTAATAAGCCTGCCAGAAATCTGTGAATTTATAGACAATACCCAATTCCAAGTCTTGGCTGCAGTGGGCACCGTAAGATCACTATGGCATCTTTAAGGTAGAAGCCTGCATGGGAGGCAGGAGGCCTGCTTTTTATCTTGTCTTGATGGCAGGGTGAGAGGGCAGCAGAGTAAGCCAAGCCAAGTGAACCTCAGACCTTGCTGTATGAAGTCTGAATCCCCAAGGAGAAGGGGACTTTTTTTGTTGTTGTTGCAGTTTTTGGCCGGGGCTGGATTTGAACCCGCCCCTGGCATATGAGGCCTGTGCCCTACTCCTTGAGCCACAGGAACCCCCCAGGAGAAGGGGTCTTGGGAGTTGTATGGGGGAAATAAAACAGAAGGGGCTATTGGAATGGGGTGGGGATATGTGTAGAAGAATTCATGAAACAAGGGTTTTGCAGCTTAATAAGTCAGAGTTGGAAGCCTCTGCATTCTGTGGCTCATAGTCTTAACTGGCATCAGTAAGCGCCAGGTTCTTATGTGTGGCAGTGAGCCAGTGAGAGCAGCTCACTGCATGTAGCCTGTTTCTGACAACCCTGTCTTTCTCCTTATCTCCTAGGTCAGAAGTTGAGTAGCACGGGCCTGGGAAGGCTTGAAGTCTTCACAGCAATGGCAGAGAAGCGGCCACTGGGGACTTTGGGGCCTGTGATGTATGGCAAGCTGCCCCGCCTGGAGGCAGATACAGGATCTGGGCATAGCCTGCTCCCCCCTGCTGGAAGCCAGGACCCCTGCAGCTACAAGGGGGCCTATTTCTCCTGTCCCATGGGGGGCACGCCCAAAGCAGGGTCTGAGCGGATGGCATCCTGGACCCCATACCCACCGTTGTACCCCACCAGCATAGCAGGACCTCCACTTCGGGCGGACAGCCTGCTGACCAACTGCCTGCTCTACCGCCCGCCCACAGAAGGCCCTGAGAAGATACGGGACTCCAGCCCTGTTGAGCTCCCGCCCTTCAGTCCCCAGGCTCATTCCTACCCAGGCCCACCACTGGCAGCACCCAAACCTGTCTACAGAAATCCTCTGTGTTATGGGCTCTCAACTTGCCTGGGAGAAGGGGCAGCAAAGAGACCATTGGATGTTGACTGGACGCTGGTGCCTGGGTCCCTGTTGTCCTCAGCTGATGCATCCTGTTCTTTGGCCCCACCTGCTGTCAAGGGCCAATCCCTGGATGGCACCTTCTTGCGTGGGGTGCCAGCTGAAGGGTCCAGCAAAGACTCCTCGATGAGCTTCTCTCCATGCCAAGCATTCCTGGAGAAGTATCGGACCATCCACAACACAGGCTTCCTGGCCTCCAAGTATACAGTTCCTTACTCAGGGGACCCCAAGCAAGCCATGTCCAAGGGATCCTCCAGTCCTTGGACCCAGCCAGCCCCGCCCCTGGGGCCATCCTGCCAGGATGTCATGCCCACCCACTACCCACTGCCCCACCATCCACAGGCCCTGCCTTGTCCTCCAGCCTGTCGCCACCCAGAGAAGCAGGGCACTTACAGCTCAGCACTCCCACTGCAGCCTCTGGGATCCCACAAGGGTGCTGGGTACCAGGCTGGGGAACTTGGCAGCCCCTATCTGAGGCAGCAGGCAGTCCAGACACCCTACATGCCCCCTGTGGGACTAGACACTTACTCCTATCCCTCTGCCCCACTCCCAGCACCCTCACCAGGCCTCAAGCTGGAGCCACCTCTTGCTCCACGGTGCCCACTGGACTTTGCCCCCCACACTCTCAATTTTCCTTATGCCCGGGATGACCTCTCTCTCTATGGAGCATCCCCAGGGCTTGGAGGGATGCCACCTTCCCAGAACAGCTTGCAGGCTGTCCCACAGCCTGGCGCCTTTCAGCGTGTGTGCCAGCCTTTACCAGCCAGCCAGCCATGCTCAGAGCCTGTGAGGCCTGCAGAAAAGCCAGCACAGGAAGCTGAGAAGATGTGGCTGCCTAGCTGCAGGAAAGAGCAGCTGCAGCCCCGGCTTAATGAGCACCCTGGGGCACCCATTGTCATCAGGGATAGTCCAGTTCCTTGCACCCCACCGGCACTTCCCGCTTGTGCCCAGGAGCGTCAGTCTCTTCCACAGAAGGAGGGTGCAAGACCACCCAGCTCTCCACCGATGCCTATTATCGACAACGTCTTCAGCCTGGCCCCCTACCGTGACTATCTGGATGTGCAGGCACCTGAGGCCACAGCTGAGCCTCACTCAGCTGCAGCCACCAATGAGAGCCATGACAAAGGCTGCAGGGAGACCCTGCCTACCCAAGAGGGCCCCTCAGGGGCTCACTGCTCACGTAAGGAGGAGGTGGCCCTGGACTTGAGTGTGAAGAAACCCATAGTAGAGGCTTCTCCCATCAAGGTCCATAGTCCTGTGGTACATGCTAAGCCCACTGAAGCCATGGTCATGCCAGATGTGGGGAACCCAGTATCAGATCTGCCAGGCCTGAAAAAGATAGTCACCAAAGCCCCAGGGTTGCCTGGGGAGCCAGTGACCACAGAGGCCATGCCAAGGACCAACTTCCATAGCTCTGTGGCCTTCATGTTCCGAAAATTCAAAATTCTCCGACCAGCAACCTTGCCTGCAGCTGTCGTTCCATCCACACCCACCTCAGCTCCTGCCCCTGCACTGGCGCAGCCTGCCCCCACGCCCACATCTGTACCAGTTGGACTGCAGATTCTCACTCAGCCCTTGCCTATGGCCTGCTTCAACCTGGCACTGCCCAGCCCTCCAGCCATAGCCGTGGCCTCCCCTACCCCAACCCCTGCTCCAGCTCCATCCCTGGCTCCCACTCCAGTTCCATCTCCTGCCCCAGTTCCAGCTCCTGTCTCTGCTCCAGCTTCAGCTGCAGGCCCTACCCCGGCATCTACAGCAACCCCAGCAGACTCACCAGAGCAGCGCTTTACAGGGCTACATGCATCCCTGTGTGATGCCATCTCAGGCTCAGTGGCCCACTCCCCACCGGAGAAGCTGCGCGAGTGGCTCGAGATGGCTGGGCCTTGGGGCAAGGCTGCATGGCAGGACTGCCAGGCTGTACAGGGGCTGCTGAGCAAGCTGCTGTCCCAGCTACAGAACTTTGTGTATACACAACAGTGTCCCTTCCCCCACGTGGTGCGAGCTGGTGCCATCTTTGTGCCCATTCACCTGGTGAAGGAGCGGCTCTTCCCACGACTGCCACCCGCTTCCGTAGACCACGTACTGCAGGAGCATCGCGTGGAGCTGCGGCCTACCACGTTGTCGGAGGAGCGGGCACTGAGGGAGCGCGCTCTGCATGGCTGCACCTCGCGTATGCTGAAGTTGCTGGCGCTACGCCAACTTCCTGACATCTACCCGGACCTGCTGGGCCTGCAGTGGCACGACTGTATACGCCGCCAGCTGGGTGAGCATGGGGCAGCCCCAGTAGCCACCGGAGCTGTGTGACACATGGGTGCAATGTGACAGGTGTGTGAGTGGGTCACAGCCAGAGCTGAGTGGTTCTAAGAACTCCTTCCAGAGCAGGGCTTTAGGGACCCTCCCCATTTGACCCTCTAGGTACCAGTGAGCGCCTTCATGGTGTTATTTGTAGGCTTCTGAACCCTCCAGCTGCTTTGATCTGGGGCAACTCTTTCTCTGCCTCCCTGCAATCTGTCCTTCCAGCTCTGACTCTAGCCTGCAAGAGTTTGGAGCTTGATAAAGAAGGGTGTGGGGCACGGGGTCCTGCCCCTGGCAGGATTTTGGTGTCCCTATCCCACTTTCTCTACCACCTTTAGAGGCCACCCTTCTTAAGAAACAAGAGTCTCACTTTATCTCCCTCTGTAGAGTCCTCTAGTATCACAACTCATAGCAACCTCCAGCTCCTGGGCTTAGGTGATTTTCTTGTCTCAGCCTCCCAAGTAACTGGAACTACAGGCGCCCGCCACAATGCCCGGCTATTTTTTTGTTTTGCAGTTCAGCTGAGGCTGAGTCTGAACTTGCCATCTTTGGTATATGGGGCTGGTGCCCTACTTGCTGAGCCACAGGTGCTGCCCTCGCCTGGCTATTTTTGGTTGCAGTTTGGCTGGGGCAGGATTTGAACCCACCACCCTCAGTATATGGGGTCGCCCTACTCACTGAGCCACAGGTGCCGCCCTAGAGGCCACCCTTTTTTTTTTTGAGACAAGCCTCAAGCCGTCACCCTGGATAGAGTGCTGTGACATCACAGTTCACAGCAACCTCCAATTCCTGGGCTCAAGTGAGTCTCCTGCCTCTGCCTCCCAAGTAGCTAGGACTTCAGGCGCTCACCACAATGCCCTGCCATTTTTTGTTTGCAGCCGTCATTGTTGTTTGGCGGGTCCAGGCTGGATTCGAACCCGCCAGCTCAGGTGTATGTGGCTGGCACCTTAGCCTGTTGAGGCACAGGCACCGAGCCTTTTTTTTTTTTTTTTTTTTGTAGAAACAGAGTCTTAGTTCATCGCCTTCAGTAGAGTGCTGTGGCGTCACAGCTCACAGCAACCTCCAGCTCCTGGTCTTAGGTGATTCTCTTACCCCAGCCTCCCGAGTAGCTGGGACTACAGGCGCCCGCCACAGTGCCAGGCTATTTTTCTGTTTTTGCAGTTCGACTGAGGCCGAGTTTGAACCCACCACCTTTGGCATATGGGGCTGGCGCCCTACTCGATGAGCCACCGGCGCCGTCCACCCCTTCTTTTTTTTTTTTTTTTTTTTCAGTTTTTGTCCAGGGCTGGGTTTGAATCCCCCACTTCTGGTATATGGAGCCGGCGCCCTACCCACTGAGCCACCCTTCTAGACAGTTACTTCTGCCCTCATTTCTCTTGGGCTCCTGTGCTTCCCTACCACTCCTCTCCTTGAGAGGTTGCTCTTGCTCCCTCTGCCGCCTCCATCCTCCTCCCTCCAGGCATTGCATTCAGGGTGGGGCCCTGCCTGGGTTGGGGCCTGGCTCTTGCTTCAGCTCTGCGGGTCATATGCAGAAAGGTGATGGTTCTCTTATGTATGGCAGGGCCCTCTCTATGCCTTAGTTTCCCCGCTTGAACACTGGGGCTTTAGATCAGACTAATGGTTTCTGGCTTTCTGGGTTTCCTCCCTCTCATCCTTGTACCCAAGGAGCCGCTCTTGAGTAGTGCTCTCATCAGATGGAGTTCTGGTGTCACCTGGGGAGAAACGCCTTTTTGGTTTGGATGGTCTTGCCAACAGGCACATATGGAGAAGAGTTGTGGTATCTGTGACCTGACTGGTGCCATCCTGGCCTAGGGCAGAGTGGAACTAGATTGTTGTAAATGGCTTTAAAGGCAAGGAGATAAGACCTGAGGGTGTGGGAGTCTGCAGCCTGACTATTTGTTCATTTTCCAGGTGACTTTGACGCTGAGGCTGGAGCTGTGACCCCCTCAGAACCCTCCGTGGCCAGAGATGAGCCAGAGAGCCCAGCCCTGGCACGGAAGTCACCGGCCCCCAAGGTCAGGAAGCTGGGAAGAAAGCCATCAACCCCTGGCCCAGAAAAAGCAGAGGCAGCTGCTGGGGGAGAGTCTGGTGGTGGCTCACCTGCCCCTGCTGGGCGTGATAGCCCACCTGGCCCCACCCTGAGGGCCCGATTCCGCAGCCTGCTGGAAACTGCCTGGCTCAATGGCCTGGCACTGCCCACTTGGGGCCACAAGGCCTCAGGACCAGATCGGCCCTCACCCCACCCACAGCTACTGGGTGGCCCTAGTCACCACCTGTAACTCTAGTTGCTGGCACTGTGTGGGCAATTGCCTGGGGCTCACCCTACCCCCCCCCCCACTTTTGCCTATCCAGTCCTGGGCCAGGGAGTAGATGCTGGGCCCATGGCATCTGGCTTGAGGATTTGTATTATCTGGGAGTAGTTTCTATTTCTTCCCTAGAGAAAACATTGGCTTTGAAGCCAGACAGACCTGGGCAAGACACTTCACCCTGTTGAGCCCTCATTCCCCATTTGTAAAATAGGACAACACAACCTACCTCACAGGGCTGTCGTGGGGATGATGCCTGACACACACACACATTTGTTTTGGTCTCTGCTTCCTCTGTGGGACAGGGCTTGGAATAGACAGGCAGCAGAACCTTCCTGTAGAGAGTCTTTATGTGTCATAGGACTTGACTGTCTTAGAGTGGTACATTGTACAGTGTATATGACTCACGCTTCCTGGAGTCACCCTTGCCCCCCCCACCCCAGCCTGGAGCTCCTTGAGGGAGCCTGCTGTCCCCACTGCCCCTACTGCTGATGGGGACAGGCGTGGGGCTGGCATGCTTTTTCTGGGCCTGCTGTTCCCACCCTTGAAAGCTCTAAGCCTGGCCTGAGTCGACATCAGTTGACTTCCCTAAGCTGCCTCCTCCACCCCAGGCACTGTCCTGGGAAAGCTGTTTCTGGAAGCAGCAGTTGCAGGGACTCAGGGATGGGGCAGGCAGGTTGAGAGGCAGCTCAGTCCTAGAAGGTCACAGATCAGGATTGGAGACCCTAGCACTCCTGGAGCCCAGCAGGCCTGCTGTGGGCCACCTGCCTGCGGAGTGCTAAGCTGAGCCAAGTGCTGGCACAAAGGGCATTGGCTTTAAGGGTTTGTGAAGAGCCTGTGGTTCCTGGAGGCAGGCCATTAAAGCTTCTGGGTTGATTTTGGAACTGGGGCCTGGCTGTGTGTTTGTGGAGGACGGTTTAGTGCTTCATCACTATACTGACCCTTCTGTATCCCTGCGCCCAGCCTGGAAGGTGCTCAGGGTCCCCAGCACCATTGTTCTGGCTAACTCTGGCTCTGTGGGACCTGGTAGTTGGTTGGCAGCCTTACTGCCTAGTGGGAAATCCTGGTCACCAGATGCTGGTGTTTTTCCCTCTCCCAGGAACAAGAATGTGCCCTTCACAGTCTGGGAAGTGTCACCCCTTCCATATGCTGGTAACCATGCATCCCAGTGACCTTAGCTGGTGGGACACTGAGCAACCCCTCCAGAGAGACCCCTCCCTTGCTGGGCTTTTTTACACCAGAGGTTTGTTCTCAGGGCAGCTGGGGTGGCTTCCTGGGCCTGGTTTCTCACTTTGCATGGGCCAACGCCCGGTCCTCCAGGGCTTGTTAGGTCTGCCCAACAACTTGGTGGGTGTTCACTGGGCCCGGCTAAGCTGTCCCTTCTGTACCAGCTTGGAGGGGATAGATAGAACAACACTAGTGACAACCTGGGGAGAGGAATGCTATGGAAGCTTAGGAGAAGTCTCCTTGGGTATCAGAGAGGTGATGTCTGAAATGAGCCTTGAAGACAAGTAGGAAGTAGGTGAGGACACATGCAAAACAGGGTCTGAGTAGAGATAGGCTGGAACTGGGAGACCCTTGGGTGCAGCTAGAACTCCAGGACCTAAGCGAGACAAGGGGTGGGGCTGAGAAGTCAGGCTCCAAATCAACCTCAACATGAGGTGTATAGCCAGGCACCCTGACACTGGGAAGCTGAGGCAGGTGGATTGCTTGAGCTCAGGAGACCAGCCTGAGCTAGTGAGACTCCATCTCTAAAAAAAAGTGAGGTGATATGGAAGGTGCCTATAGGCCTTGTTAACGCAGGAGGCTGAGACAAGAGGATTGCTTGAACCCAAGAGTTTGAGGTTGCTGTGGGCTGGAAAGCCATGGCACTATATACCCTGAGGCAACAGTGAGACTTTGTCTTAAAAAAAAAAAAAAGTTTTGGCACCTGTGGCTCAACGGGCTAAGGCGCCAGCTACCTACACCTGAGCTGGCGGGTTCGAATCCAGCCTGGACCTGCCAAACAATAATGGTGGCTGCAACCAAAAAATGGCTGGGCGTTGTGGCGGGCGCCTGCAGTCCCAGCTACTTGGGAGGCAGAGTCGGGAGACTCGCTTGAGCCCAGGAATTGGAGGTTGCTGTGAGCTGTGGTGCCACAGCACTCTATCCAGGGGGACAGCTTGAGGCTCTGTCTCAAAAAAAAAAAAAGCCACCTGTGGGCCAGGTGGCTTACAGAAAGCTGAAGACCAAAGTGCAGAGTTGAAATCATGAGATACTCCTGAGAGGAGAGAA
>CAUYON010111924.1:0-16700 GCA_963573935.1 Arctocebus calabarensis | reverse complement strand
GCCTTTAGGCTGCTCAGTCACTAGATTACTCGCTCCCGCCCAATGCCTGTTTTGCGACCCTGAGGGTGGAGCTTGCCAGGGCAGTTCTCCCACAATGGCTCCACACAGCCCACCACCAAACACTGGCAGCTCCGTTTGGCTTGGTCGTCCAGTCTGGGGCCCCAGGCAACACTCAAAAAACCCCACACTCCTGCCCAGGTTCTCCCAAGGCAGTTCAACCAAGTGCCAAGTCCAAAAGAAACCCAATCGGCTTACAGGCAAGGCCCTTCCAGCCTGCAGTCCCACTGCTGCCCACCCACAGTCCCCGACAGGATCAGACCGAATGAACAGACGCAACCACTTGCCCAATGTCCGCCGCTTTAGCCTTCCTCAGGGTATCCAGAAGCCTCACGCTGTCTCCCTGTGTCCCCAAAGGGACGTTTCTGGGCAGATCCTGCCAGGCAGAGATGCCTGAAGTCCTCTCTTCCCAGTCTCACTGTGCCCAGACGCAAGGAAGCTGTTACTCATCCGCCATCTTGCCGGCAATATCTTTGAGCCCTATTTTTCATGCCGCCATTGCTGTTCTGTGCTGTGGGGCACTGCCTCTCCCTCTCCCATATGGTTCTCTCAGTTCACTGTCTTCTCCTTACTCCCATGCCACCGAATCAGCATAGATCAGCAACAGCCCATGCCTTGTCCACACCTCTCAAGAAAATGCCCAAGAATCTGGACTCCATGGTGTATAGGCTCCCAGATTTTGGGTGAGAATGAAGGGAGTGCTGGGAGTTCAGAATTGCAGGTAGAGAATATACACATTTTTGTACAATTTTATGTCTGGCAGGAGAGTGCCATGGCTCACTGGTGGGTCCTCTCTGTGGAAGGAGTTTGGGTTTTTAGAGTGTCTATCCCATGGGATAAAATAGGAGGGGATGTGAACTCTGCTTGCTTGTTTGTATAAATTATACTGTGAGCCGTTCTCATGGGAAAGGGGATTCCTGTCCACTTGGAGATGGATTTTGTACCTATTGTTTATTTGCTTGGGGTCTCAGCTCACCTCAGCAGGGTTGATGTGTGTTCTTCAACCTTCTCTCTTGGCTCATCTCTAAATCATCAGCTTACTTGCTAAAGTTATGTCCTTTAACTCTCCTTCTGAATGGGAGCTTCTGTGGAAAGCTGGCTGCCACTGGCCATTTTGCTTCTGCCCCCATGAAACATATTTCTCAAATAATGAGTCTTGAATATTGAAATTGCTTCTTGATCCACTATTTGTAGAATGATAATCAGGCATAAGAAAAACATTAATTTCCTTATACATTTCCATCAGAGCTCATGAGTGAACAGCTATACTGCCAATGAGCAGTTATACTTTGAATGGGATCTTTCTTTTATGAGCAGTAGGTCTCAAGAGTGGCCTTAAAATATTCAGCAAGCCAGTTGGGCGCCTGTAACTCAGTGGTTAGGGCATCAGCCACATCCACCAGTGGGTGGGGGTGGGTTTGAACCTGGCCGAGGCCTGCTAAACAATAACAACAATAAGAACAACAACAAGAACAACAAATAGTTGGGCATTGTGTTGGGTGCCTGTAATCCCAGCTACTAGGGAGGCTGAGGCAAGAGAATTGCTTGAACCCAAGAGTTTGAGGTTGCTGTGAGCTATGGTGCCACAGTACTCTACTGAGGGCAACAAAGTGAGACTCTGTGTCAATTAAAAAAAATTTGGTAAGCCATGCCATAACAGATGTGCTGTCATCTAAGTTTTGTTTTCCTATTTATAGAGCACAGGAAGAATTTATTTAGCATAAATCTTAAAGACCATAGGATTTTTGGAGTGGCAAAGGAACACTGGCTTCAACTTAAAGTCATAGATGCATTAGCCTCTAGCAAGAGAGTCAGCCTGCACTTTGAAGCTTTGAAACCAAGCATCAACTTCTCTTCCCTGGTATGAAAGTCCTAGGTGGACTTCCCATAGAAAGCTGTTTTGTCTGCACTGAAAGTCTGTTGTTTAGTGTGGCCATCTTTACCAATTATCTTTGCAAAATCTCTGCATAACTTGCTGAAGCTTCTATATCAGCACTTGTTGCTTCACTTTGCACTTTTATGTGATGGAGATGGCTTCTTTTCTCAAACCTTATGAAACAACTTCTGCTAGCTTACAACTTTGCTTCTTCAGCTTCCTCGATTCTCTCAGCCTTCAAAGAACTAAAGAGAGTTAGGGTCTTGCTCTGGATTAGGCTTCAGCTTAAGGAAATGTGGCTTGTTTGATCTTCTATCCACACACCTAAACTTTCTCCATGTCAACATCATTTATGTGTTCTTTGGAGCAGCACATTTAATTTCCCTTTTTAAAAAATATTCACATTAATATGGGGTATATCCATGAAGGCTATGTTAAACAGTTTGATGAAAACATTTCAGATTGTATATGAAACCAGCACATTGTCCCCCTTGATTGCACTAATGTACGCAGCTGCGATTTAATAAAATAAAAAAGAAGAAAAAAATAATATGGGGTATATATAATTAGGTCACATAATTTGTTTTTGTAGAGTTAACATCCGAGTTGTAGATGTTACCTTCTCCTAGAAAGTGTGCAGTATTCTCATGCAATGTGCCTGTTGGGTGAGGACTTACCTATCCACTTCCCCTCCCCCCTACTTGAATTTTGTTGAATTTTTTCTTTCATGTGAGCATGTAGGTATTAATCTACCAGTTCCAATTTAGTACTGAGTACATGTGGTGTTTGTTTTTCCATTCTTATGATAGTTTGCTTAGGAGAATGATTTCCAGTTCCATCAACGTTGTTACAAAAGACATGAAATATCCCTCTTTTTAATGGCTGAATAATATTCCATGGTATACATATACCACAATTTATTAAGCCATTCATGTATTGAGGGGCAATTATGTTGGTTCTACATCTTTGTGAGTGTGACTTGTGCTACTATAAACATTCAAGTGTCAATGTCTTTATAATAAAACTTTTTCTTCTTTTGGGTAAATACCTAGTAGTGGAACTGCAGGACCAAATGGTAGGTCTATCTTTAGTTCTTTGCAGAATCTCCATGCTACTTTCCATAGAGATTGTACTAGTTTGCAGTCCCACCAATAGTGTGTAATTTTTCCTTTCTCTCTGCATCCATGCCAGCATCTGTTGCTTTTGGGACCTTATCATGTGGGTCATTCTCACTGGGGTTAAGTGATTTATCAATGTAGCATTGACTTGCATTCCTCTGATGATTAGGGATAATGAGCATATTTTCATATGTTTCTTATCCATTAGTCTATTGTCATAAGAAAAGCTTCTGTTCGTGTCTCCTGACCAGTTTTTAAGGGGATTGTTTGATCTTTCCTTGTTGATTTGCTTGATTTCTTTGTAAATTATGGTTATGAGCCCAAATTAACAAAGTGTGTGAAGGATCTCTATAAAGAGAACTATAAAACATTGAGAAAAAAAAACTGCAAAGAATATTAAGAGATGGAAATATTAATCATGGCACAGAATATCAACATTGTTAAAATGTCTATACTACCAGAGTGATCTACAGATGATATACAATCCCTGTTAAATGCCTACATCATATTTTACAGGTCTTGAAATAATAGTTCTATGGTTTGTGTGGAATCAGAAAAAAACACAAATAGGCAAGACAATTCTATGAAATAAGAACAAATCTGGAGACATCACTTCACCCTACTTCAATCTATACTATAAGTCTATAGTGATCAAAATAGCATGGTATGGGCATAAACATGGAGACATAGACCTATGGAATAGGACAGATAATCTAGGCATGAAACCAGCTTCATATCACCATCTGATCTTTGACAAAGTAAACAAAAGCATATACTGGGAGAAACAATCCCTATTCAATAGATGGTTCTAGGAGAACTGGCTAGCTGCATGTAAAAAACTGAGATAGGACCAGTACCTCTTACTAATCATAGAAATCAATTCATGATAGATAAAGGATTTAAAGCTAAGACACAAAACTATAAAATTCTAGAAGAAAATGTGGGAAATGATATTGGCCTAGGGAAAGAATTTATGAAGACCCCAAAGGCAAATGCAGCGACAACAGAAATAAATAAATGGGACCTGATCAATTTAAAAAGTCTCTGCACAGCTAAGGACATAATCAGCAAAGCAAAGATATAATCCACAGAATGGGAGATTTTTTTCATGTTGCACATCTGAACTTTTCCTTTGCATTCACACCTTGGCTAACTGGGCATAAAAGGCCTGGCTTTTACTATCTTGGCTTTTGACACTGCTTTCTCAATAAGTTTAATCATTTATAGTGTTTTATTTAAGTGAAAGGCATTTGACCGTTGCAGGGCTCTTAATTGGCCTAATTTCAATATTATTGTATCTCAGGGACTAGGGAGACCCAAGGAGAGGGAGAGAAACAGGATTGGTTAGTTGGTCTAACAATCAGAATACACACATTTATTAAGTTTGCTGTCTTGTATGCATGCAGTTTATGGTGCTTCTAAGCAAGTACAATAGTAACATCAAAGATCACTGATCACAAATTACCTTAGCAAACCAAATAATAATGAAAAGTTTGAAATATTGCAAGAATTACCAAAATGTGATACACGAAGTGAGCACACGCTGTTGGAAAAATGGTGCCAATAGTCTTACCTGATGCAGGGTTACTGCAAACCTTCAATTTGTAAAAAGTGTAGTATCTGTGAAGTACAATAAAGCAATGTGTACTAAAACTTGTAACTAAAACGTGTAAGTCTGTATTTACCTTTCTGTGCTCGACTTCTTTCACTTAACATAAAGTTTTCCAGATTTATTCGTGATGCAACAAATGGCAGGAATTTCTTCTTTTTTAAGGTTCAGTAGTATTTCATTTTGTATTTATATCACGATTTCTTTTCATCCATTGGTGGACACCTTGGTTGATCTGATATCTTAGCAGTGGGATTGCTGAATCACATGATAATTCTATTTTTAACTTTTCAAAGAACCTCTATACTTTTTTCTATACTGGCTGTATTAATTCGCATTCCCATTAGTGGTACAAAACCTCCATACATTTTTCTATACTGGCTGTACTAATTCACTTTCCATTAGTTTTCCTTTCTCCACATCCTCACCCAAAGTAATCTTTTTTGTCCTGTTATTAACAATACTTCTAGCATATGTGAGGTGACATCTCACTGTGGTATTAATTTGTATTTCTCTGATGATGAAAATCAAAATATTGAGCATTTTCATATGTTTGTTGGTCATATGTCTTCTTTTGAAAAATGTCTACTCACATCCTTTGCGCATTCTGTAATTGAGTCATTTGTTTTCTTACTGTTGAGTTGAATACTTTATATACTAACTCCTTGGATATTAATTTCTTGTCAGATATATGGTTTGCAAATATTTTCTCATACATGAACATTTTTATAACTCTAATTTCGTAAAAATTTGAACTATTAAAAAAGGGATTATTATTGACCGGGTACACTAATTTTACAGCCATCTCAGAAATATTGAATGAAAGACTTTTAGTATTAACTTAAATGTTAATTTCTTAAGTATTACGTAGTGGCAGTAACAGTGGCAATAATCATTATAATAACAACCATTAATTAAGTACCTGGAGTTACTTTGCATTATGCATTGTATTAGGGACTTCACTGAAATGATTTTATTTAACCCCTCAAACAATCCTGTGAGGTCAATATAATCGTATGAGGAGGGAACTGCAATTTCGAGATGTAAGCACTTTGTAAGGATCTTATGGCTGGTTAGGTGTCTAAGCTAGGAGTTGAGGCAAAATCTGACCCCAAACCTGTGTTCTGCAACAGTTTATTTTTATCTCCCTCATTGTTTAATTCTATTTCTTTTTTATTGCTAGCTATTTTAAGCACTTTTTACGTTTATTTATAAATTTTATTTCCTCTTATAGAATTATCTGGGTCTTGCCAGTTCGTTTATTGGAATATCAATGATCTTTCTTACCAATTTGTATAATCTTTTATGTACTATAGAGGAGTAGTACCCTGTGCAAATAATAGCTATTGAAAATATTGGTGTGTATACCAACATGAGAGAAAAACACAAGTGGGGTGAGGTAGGAGAGCAAGGGAAAAGGGGAGATGGAAGGGGATCCATAAGGTCTCATCTAATGGGCACAATGTAAGCGTACCCAGCATACCCCCTGGGTGAAGGGCTCCACTACAACTTGAACTTTACCTTAGAAACACAAACAATGTAACCTAATCATTTGTACCCTCATATTAATCTGAAATAACAACAGAAAGTAAACATATTCATTTCCTAAACCAAAGGAGGGGGGGAAGAAAATATTGGTGTTTATTTCATCTTTTAGATCATTTTTATTATAAACATCAAGTTCTTATGTTATTATTTTTTCTTTATATAACTTCTTCAAATTAATTTACCAGAGAGGTTGTACCAATTTACATTTCCACCAACAGTGTATAGCATTTCTTTTTCACATGTCCATACCAACATCTACTGTTTTTTGGCTTATTGATAATGGCCATTCTGACAGGGGTAAGGTTGGATCTCATTGTGGTTTTAATTGCATTTTCCTGATGATTAGTGATGTTGGCTGTTTTCATGTTTGTTGACTATGAAAAAATCTGTTGATGTCTTTTGCTCACTTTTTGCTGATGTCATTTGTTTTCTTCTTGCTGATTTGAGTTCTTTGTAGATTTTGGATATTAGCCCTTTGCTGGATGTCTAATTTGATAACATTTTCTCCTATTGTGTAGATTACCTATTTGCTCTATTTGTTACTTCTTCCACTGTGAAGATTTTTAGTTGAATTAAGTCCCATTTATTTATTTTTGTTTTTGGCTGGTTTGCGGTTGGAATCTTAGTAAAAAATTCTTTGCCTATGTCAATGTCCAGAAGAGTTTTTTCAATGTTTCTTCTAGAATTGTTGTGGTTTCAGATCTTACATTTAAATCTTTGATCCATCTTGAGTTGATTTTTGAATATTATAAGAGAGTTATCCAGTTTCATTCTTCTGCATGTGGGTAACTAGTTTTCCCAGAACTACTTATCAAATAGGGTATCCTTTCTTCAGTGTATATTTTCGTCTGCTTTATTGAAAATCATTTGGGTGCAGCTATATGGTTTTATTTCTGGGTTCTCTGTTCTGTTCCAGTGATCTATGTGTTCACCTTTGTACCAGTATCATGATGTTTTGGTTACTATAGCCTTGTAATATAATTTGAAGTCAGGTAATTATGATGTCTGTAGATTTACTCTTTTTGCTTAGGATTGTCTTAGCTATTTGGGTTCTTTTTTGATTTCATATGAAATTTAGAATTGCATTTGATTGTTCTGTGAACAATAACATCAGTTATTTTGATGAGAATTGTATTGAACTTGTAAATAACTTTGTGCAATATGGACATTTTAACTATGTTGATTCTGTCAATCCATGTACATGAATGGTTTTCAATTTGTGTCATCTATCTATTTGTAGTTCTCCTTATAAAGATCTTTCGCTTCTTTGGGTAAGTATATTCCTGGGTATTTTGTTTTCTTTGCAGCCATTGTAAATCGTATTGAGTTCTTGACTTAACTCTCAGCTTGACTATTATTAGTATATAGAAATGCAACTGATTTGTACAAATTAATTTTGTAACCCGAGACTTCACTGAATTTATCAATCCAGTAGTCTTTTGGAGGAATCTTTTCTAGATATCTAAGATTCTATAATCAACAAATAGGAATAATTTGACCTCTTCTTTTCATATTTGAATGCCTTTTATTTCTTTCTTATACCTGAATGCTCTGGCTAGGATGTCCAGTACTATGCTGAATAGATCTGGTGACAGTGTGCACCCTTGTCTTGTTCTAGTTCTTAGGAAAAAGGTTTTCAGTTCTCTGCATTAGTAGTATGTTGTCTATGGGTTTGTCAGACATGGACTTTATTATTTTGAGAGATGTTTCTTCTATACTTAGTTTATGGAAGGTTTTTATAATGAAGGGGTACAGGATTTTACTGAAGGCTTTTTCTGCATAATTGATGTAAACGTGTTTTTTTTATTTTTAATTCTACTTATAAGGTGAATCACGGTTATTGATTTGCATATTTTGATTTTTTTGATTTGCATATTTTGAAACTTCCTTGTACCCCAGGGCTGAGACCCACTTCATCATGTGAATTATCTTCTTAATGTGCTGTTGAATTTAGTTTGTTAGTATTTTGTTGAGGATTATTGCATCTATGTTCATATGGGATATTGGTATGTAGTTTTCTTTTCTTTTTTTTTTTTTATTATTAAATAATAGCTGTGTACCTTAGTGTAATCAAGGGGTACAATGTACTGGTTTCACATACAATCTGAAATATTTTTCTCAAACTATTTAACATAGTTATTGTATGAAGACAATTTGTATTCTGCATTTAGTAAGTTTCGCCTGTACCCTTCTAAGATGCACCATAGGTGTGGCCCCACCAACTACCCTCCCTCCACCCCAACCTTCCCCTCCCTTGCCCCTTTCCCCATATTCTTGTGCTATAGTTGAGTTATAGCCTTCATATAAAAGCTATAAATTAGCTTCACAGTAGGGCTTTCTTTCTTTTTCTTTTCTTTTTTGTTGTGCCTTTTCCTGGCTTTTCTTTTTTGTTGTGCCTTTTCATATTGTGATGCTGACTTTATAGAATGAGTTAGGGAGGATTTCCTTCTTCTTGATGCTAGGTGCCAGTTCTTTGTAGGTCTGTTAGATATCGGCTGTGAATCCATTTGGTCCAGGGCTTTCTATTGTTGGGAATTTTTTTTTTTTTATACTATTTCAATCCTCACTACTCATTACCGGTCTGTTTAAGATTTCTATTTATTCTTGATTTGAGTTTGGGTGGTTCAGTGTTTCCAAAAATTTATCCATTTCATCCTCTAGATTTGCTAATTTGTGTGCACAGAGATTTTCATAGTAGCCTCAGATGATATTTTGTATTTCTGTTGTATCCGTTGTAATGTTTTGTTTTTCAGTTCTGAGTGAACTAATTTGGGTTCCTTCTTTTCTACTTCTGGTTCATGTTGCTGCTGGTTTATTGGTTTTGTTTATCTTTTCTTTTGTTGATCCTTTGTATGTGTGTATGTATGTATATGTATGTACACAAACTAAGCATGTGTGTGTGTTGTGTGTGTTTCCATTTTGTTTAGGTCTACTCTAAGCTTTGTTGTTTCTTTTTTTCTGCTAGCTTTAGATTTGCCATTTTCTTCTTTTTCTGGTTCCTTGGAGCATGAAATAAGATTGTTAATTTATAATCTTTCTGTCTTTTTTTGATGAAGGGATTTAAGATTGCAAAATTCCCTGTTATCTCTGCTTTTGTTCTATTCGAGAGATTTTGGAAGCTTGTGCCATTTTGGTGGTTCAATTTGAACAATATTTTGATTTTCATAATCATTTCCATATTGGCCCAAGAATTGTTCAACAGCAGGTTGTTTAATTTCCATGTATTTGTATAGTTTTGAAATTTCCCCTGAAATTGATTTCTAGCTTTAGTCCACTGTGATCTGAGGCAATACAGGGTATCATTTAAATTTTTTAAAATTTGCTGAGATTTGTTTTGTGGCCACCCATATGATCTATCTTGGAACATATCCATGTGCTGATGAGAAGAATACATATTCTACCATTTGGAGGTACAATGTTTCCATTTGTTCTAGAGTCCTTTGTTTATTTTTGCCTCAATAATCTCTCCAGCTCTGTCAACAGTTTGTGGAAGTCCCTTTTATGATATTGCTGTTTATTTCTTCCCTTACAGGAAGTAGAATTTGTTTTATGGATCTGGGAGCTCCTATATTAGGTGAACATATGTTTAGGATTATTATATATTCTTGTTGAATTTTTTCTGTATTATTATATAATAACTATCATCTTTATTTTTAAGCATTGTTGATTTCAAGTATATTTTATTTAATATGAAAATTGCTGATTCTGCTTGCTTTTGGATTCCATTTATGGGAAATAATATTTTACATTCCTTTACCTTGAATCTATGCAAATCTTTGGGGGTTAAATGGATTTTTTGGAGGCAGAAGGTATTTGAATTGTGTTTCTTAACATTGATTCACCTGATCTATATCTTTTACATAGACCATTAAGACTTTACATTAATGTTAGTATTGATATTAAAGACATTGTTCTGTACATCTGTTCATTTGTTCATCATATGTTAGTATTAATATTCAAGATACTCGTCTGACCATCGTGTGTCAGGTCCACTAGTGGCGTGTGTATGGTCCACAGCAGCTTAAGCAATACCCTGCACAGCTCCCCTAACAGCAGTGGGGTGTGCGGAACCTGCCCACGGGACATGTGAGAGTGTCTTGCTTCCTTGTTCCCACTTTGTCTCAGCAACAGCAATGGGGAGATGGCAGCAACAGATCTGACCCCTGGGTAGACTCAGCCCTTTGGGACTGGGATTGCAGAATGGTGCCAGCCAGTGTTCAAGGTTCGTAAGCCAGTGGAGTCCCTCTGTGCCTTCTCTCTGAACAGTGTGCACTTAGCTCTGGTGTCAGTACACTCATCACTTTAGATTCTCTCCATGATAGTGACTTGTGCAGGCTGCTTGTTTACCATCTTGCTCCCCCTTCCCGCTGATGAATCTACTTTTTGGAATAGTTCATAAATCTTTAAACCTTACAGCTAGAAACCAAATAATTTACACAGCCATGTCATGTGTAGAGATTTTTAAGCAGTGACTCTTCACTCCTCAAGGTTGATGACGACGATGATGAAGTTCATGTTTACTGAGATTTATCAAGGATCACATACTGTGCTGACAGATTTACAGGAAATATGTCATAGCCTTTGCAATAACCTGATGAAGCAATCCCAACTATCTCCATTTTCAAACAGGGAAAATTAAGCATAGAGAGGTTAAATGACAGCTACCGAGTGGATGAGGTGACTGGATGTCAGATTACCTGACTTCAAAGTTTGTATATTTAATGATTATTCTCTATTGCTGGGAAGATATTAAGGACACCCTAGCAAAGTTGCCTGAAGAAATATAATTGCTATTTTGTAGTATGTTCTAACCAGATGAACTGCTCAGTTACATTTCATATAAGGCAATGGTCATTTACATTTGTGGCTCCCACAAAGCAGCATAGGAAACCACCCTTTATGCAGGATGTTGGGCCAAGTTCACTTCTCCACTAGACTACTGAGAAAATGCCTGGTGCCTTCATGAGGCAGCAAACATGGCCAGAAGTGGGAAGGAGGCTGACCCCTCAGCAGGAGCTCTGTTATCCAAGTGTTTGGCTTCACTACTATTATCGGTCGTATATTCTCATTTTGTGAATGAAAACTTGAGGCTCAGAGGGAAAGATTTATGCAATGTTTTTGTTGCAGACAAGGCAACAATGTTTTGGTTTAAAGATGTTTTCATAAAACATAAATGGAATGTAAGATAAAAGGTCTCAAGACCTCCCTTAGGAAAGCTACTCGGGAAACTCAGTAAAAACTAGAACATCAATTAATCCAGATAATTTCATTCAAGATTAAAATGCTTTCCATTTTGGGGTCCATTCTAAAACTGATTCTAATAGAGAAGGGATATATCACAGGTAAAAAAATATTGATTTCTCAGAATGGTAACTTCCTTGTTTCTTGCCTTTTGAGAAAATGTGTTTTCTGTCAGCAGCTATGAGGACAGATCTGGGTGCTGATCAAGACTCAGAAGTGAGGCTTGAGAAAATACAGAACTGAAGTAAGAAGTTCCAGGAAACAGTAAAAGCCTGTCACGATGTTCTGTGGTATTTCAAATGTTTAGAAAAGGTGAACTCGAGGTGAATATGAAAAAGGTAGAAGTTCAGTTTAGTCTGAGAATCAGAAAACTCTAAAAAGCAAAAAGTAGATTTTTGCTTTCAGCATTATATAAAGATAGACTTTTGCTTTCATTAAAAAAGAGACAACATCAATCAAGTTGAGTTTAGGGTGCACTTTGGATAAAAGCTACGTCCATTGTAATGGCCCTGAAGGCCTTCGTCACCTGGCTTCTCTGGCTGGGCTGCCTGCCACTCTCCCTCACTCACAGTGCTCTTGTCACACTGGCCTTCATTACTTTCCTTCCACACTTGTTTTGACTCAAGGAACTTTTGCATTTGCCATTCCCTCTGACCTTCCTAGTGCCCTGTGTTCTATGGGTTAGAAAGCCTTTGCTAGCCCACTGTCATCAGCCCCTGTGCCTCCATGACCCCTCCAGCTCATTTGTGGCTCTCTTCTCCTTTGGGACACGCTGAAAGATTATACTGCCTGACACTGGCAGTTGGGAACGACTCAGGGACAAGTTCTGACCAATAGGACATAGACAAAAATGATGTGATGGTGCAGTCTCTTTAGTCTTGGTGCTTTCCAGCCATGATAACAACATGAGCAGACCCCCATGATGTGAGGTATACAGAGGTGTGAATAAGAACAAAATAAACCCAACCCAACTTTGTCAAGACAGGTTGAGGTTTTTAGGGTTGTGTCTTATTGCAACATAACTACTTCTATCTACCACACCTTCCAATTTTATTTTCTTCATGGCACTTGTTTCTCTTTGAAATTATCTCACTTATTTTTTATTATTCTGCTTCCTATCCCTCACATTTTCAGGTACATTAGTAGGTACACAATACACTAAAGAATTAACTTTGCATGTACTTTGTGGAACCTCATCAATCTCAAACAATCTTTAAAAAGTCTTTCAGAATAGTTGTTAAACCATCTGCTTTGGCATGATTCTGATGAATAAGGAGATGTCCATGAATGGTCCCTGCTGAGTTAGGCTGAATGCCCACTGTCTCAAAGCTCTCCCTGCCCATTCATTTCTCTTTACAGAGAGAAAGCTGGCTAACTTACAGCTGGAAACTATAAACTAAGTAGAACCAGTTAAGACTGATGAAGGTCTCCCCCAAATATGCGCTCTAGAAAAGAAAAGGGTGTATATTTCCAGAGCCTACATAAATTATGTTCTCTACCATTGGTTGTTTATGTACCTCATCCTGCTCATCTAGAAAGAAGTCAGTCAAATGGTATATACAAACAAAGTTTATGCTTTTCTATTATCCTAAGGATCAAACCCACCAGAGCCTTTGTAATTTCCATTTTTATTTGGAGTCCTCAGAAGTTTTGTTCTGCTCTGGTCTCTCTTGGCTCCCCAGTGCTCTGGCTTCATCGCTTAAGAATGTGTGGGCTTCCTGGGCTCACTGGCTTCTGGCTCTGCTCTCCCATTGCCACTTCTGAGCGGCCCAATTGGCTCAGCTACTGAGGCTTGGAAGTGAATTCTGAGCAAAAATGAATGATTAGCATTTGTAGCCCTCCCAAGATGGCAGTACTTCACACCTGTGCTACACTACACACATCCTCCTTACACCCTAGAATTACCCTTGTCTCCTGCTAGGGACTAGGAGAAACTGTATTATTACTTTCAAGTTTTTCTTTGCTTATGCTTTTCCTTCTTACCTGTCATTGACTGGGTGATTCCTACTTATCTTTTAAGACTTGACTGAGATGTTATATCCTAAGAAAGTCTTTTGTTGGAGTTAAGGACCTTTCCTTTGTGGCCCACACAGCACCCCAGAAGTACTTTGATTATCTATTATAGAGTTCCTGAAGTAATCCAGTTACTTATTTCTCCTACTGGACAATAAGTTCTTTGAAGGCAAGGAATTTGTCATCTTTATCTTTTTACTTCCCTTGATTGGCACATATTGGTAATTCTAACAATGTCTGATAGAGTAGCTCCTCTCCTGTGCAATTCAACATTTCAATCTATTGATTCATTAAAAATTTGGTGAAATCTTAAACCATACCTGATTATTAGCATCAGTTTTTAATTCAGTTCAATTCTATTCTACAAGGCATTTATCAGATCCCAATTTTGTATCAGTTGTTAGGTCAGGTATGAGAGTAAACAGATCAACTAGAATACAGGCTCTTAATGTGTAAGGTGCTCTGTCTGTTTGATTTATTGATGCATTTCAACACCTTAGACTAGTGTCTGTCATTCAGTAGGCAATCAATATTTTTTGAATTAATGAAAGTATAAACAAATGAACAAGACAAAATCTTTAGCACTCATAGGAATCATTTTGTTTCTGCTTTTTAAAAAAAGCTGTTCCATGCATTTCTCACTCATATGTTTTTTTTTTTTTTTTTTTTTTACCCTAACTACTCCTTTCTTTTTTCTATGCCACAGTTACTCTGAAGTTTTGGGAGTTCTTAGCTTCATAGGCTTTGCGATTTTTGTATTCTGCCAAGTAGATTTCATCTGATTGGAAGAAAGAGCTCAGCAATACAGACTAGCAAATTCAGTAGTTAGGCTTCTTTCCAGTGCCATGCCAAATGTACTGAGTAAATGTCATCCTCCAAACATTTATGCACACCTAGAACCTGTGAATGGAGCTTTATTTGAAAATATGGTCTTTGTAGATGCAATTAAGCTGAGGTCATATTGGATTAGGATGGACTCCAAATCTAATATGACTGGTATCTTCACAAGAAGAGGGACAGTTGGCCACTCCTCCCCCCCCATGCACAGAGAAGTCCATGTATAGGTGCAGACAGTGTTGTTTCAATTTGCATTTCCATGATGATTAGTGATGTTGAACATTTTTCATACATCTGTGGGTCATTTTGTGTGTCTTCTTTTGGGAAATGTCTTTTCAGGTTCTTTGCTTGCCCATTTTTTAATAGAATTTATTTTTTTGCTAGTGAGTTATTTTTGTTTGTGCTGATATATTAAAATACCTACAAATGAATAATTTATGAAGAACAGAAATTTATTTTCACATATTTCTGGAGGATGAGAATTCTAAAGTCAAAGTGCCAGGAGATTCAGTATCTGGTGAAGGCTCTTGCTGTGCTTCCATAATGTCACCTGTTACTGTGTCTTTATATGGTAGAAGATCATGAAAGAGACAAGAATACTCCCCTCAATGTTTTGTATAAGGAAGGGCATTAATCCCATTCATGAGAGTGAAGCGCTCAGTAGTTAATCACTTCCCCAAAGCCTCACTTTTTGATATTATCCCATTGGGTGATATCATCCCATCAAGTTCCAACATATCAATTTTGAGAACGTACATATGTTTAAACTATAGCATTAGTTATTTGAGTTTTTTATATATTCTGAATATTAAACCTTCATCATATATATACTTGCAAATATTTTCTCCTGTTCTATAGGTTTTCTCTTCACTCTTTGATTATTTTGTAGTTCAGAGGCTTTATAATTTGGACCAATTCTGTTTGTCTATTTTTACTTCAGTTGCTTGTACTTTTGGAGGCCCATCTAGAGAAAAATTTGCCCAGCCAATCAAGATTTTTCCTATGTTTACCTTTAGTAAATTTATAATTTTGGGTTTAATTTTTAAGTCTTTAGTAGATTTTGATTTGATTTTTATTTATGATGTGAGATGAGAGTCTATTCTATTTCTTCTGCATTTCTGGGTAACCAGTTTTCCAAGCCCCATTTATTGAAAAGTCTATCCTTTTCTCATTGTGTGTTTTTGATACCTTTGTTGAAGATTGCCTCACCATAAATGCACGAACTCACTTCTGGGCTCTCTATCCTGTTCTAGTGGTCTATATTTTATGTCAATTTTTATGCTAGCTCCATGCCCTTTTGATTACTTTAATGGGTTGTGCTACCTTCCTTTTGTACCTAATTTGCTAAGGTTTTTTTTTTCATAAAAAGTTGAATTTTGTTGAATACTTTGGCCTCTACTGAGATGAATGTATAATATTTATCATTCATTCTGTTAATGTGGTATATCAGACTGGTTTATTTTCATATGATGAATCATTCTTGCATCCCAGTGATAAATTCTACTTGATCCTTTTAATGTGCTACTGAATTAGGTTAGCTAGGATTTTTTCATCTATGTTCATCAGAGATACTGGCGTGTAATTTTCTTTTCTTCAGCATCCTTGTTTGGCTTTGATTTCAGTGTAATGCTGGCCTCATAAAATTAGTATGGAACTCTTTCCTCTTCTTCAATTGTTAGGAAGAATTTAGAAGGAATGTCATTAATTATTCATTAAATATTTGGTAGAATTCACCAGTGAAGCCATAAGGTGCTGGACTTTTCTTCTTTGGGAGGTTTTTGATTATTGATTCGACCTTCTTACTCATTATTGGTTCGTTTGGATTTCCTATTTATTTGTCATTCAGTCTTAGTAGTTTGGATATTTATAAGAATTTGTTCATTTTTTTCTAGGTTATACAATTCAGTGGTGTATAATTTCTCAAAGTCTCTCATGATTCTATGTATTTCTGTGATTTCAACTGTGACTTCAATCTTCTCTTTTATGATACTTTTATTTGAATCTTCTCTCTCTTTTTTAGTAAGTCTAGCTAAAGGTTTGTCATTTTGTTTGTCACTTTAAAAGTCAACTCTTGATTTTGTTAGTCTTTTCTATTATTTTTCTATGCTCTATTTCACTTTTTTCTGTTGATTTATATTATTTCCCTTCTTTTTCTTACTTCAAGGTCAGTTTATTATTCATTTTCTAGTTCATCGAGGCAAAAGGTTTCATTGTTTATTTGTGATCTTTCTTTTTTTCTTTAAGTGTTTGTTGCTATAAACTCTTTTTTTTTTAATAATTTTATTGAATCATAATTCTGTACATTGGTGCAATCATAGGGCACGATTCATATACATTCAGAAATGTTTTGATCGTACTGTTACAGATAGCCTTCATGGCATTTTCTTGATCACTATATAAA
>CAUYON010111923.1:0-38443 GCA_963573935.1 Arctocebus calabarensis | reverse complement strand
ATCAGACCGCTTCAGAATGTCTCATGCTGCCAGAGCAGGTCTCTGTACTGTGCCAAATGGGGAGAATATTAAAGAACCCCACTGGTTCACACATTTTCACCTGGGCTATGCAATAGCATGTTGATGCAATATTCGTAGAATCTCTAGAGGGTAAATGGTGGGATCACACTTATGGTGCATCTTGGAAGGGTACAGGTGAAACCTACTAAATGCAGAATACACATGTTTTCATACAATAAACGAGAAAATCCCCCCCAATAAATAAATAAAAGTGATACTTCTACTGTCTTCTGTGGCTCCCCTCTTTAAAAACCTCATTGAATCTTACAAAAAAAAATGTTTGCTATACTGCACTTACTGTGTCCCTCTGATTGCCATCTCTTTTGCACAAGTAGAAATACATTTTCTGGTCATCGTCCACTTCATGGATAGCAGCTCCTACAAATAGATTCCTGGGAGTTGTCAACCTACGTGCTCATATATGTCTGAATTATGATTTATTCTTGACCCCTGCCCACCATCCAAAGTCATTTTTCCAACATAAAACTTTCATAGGCAATCCCTACCTTATAGCTTCCCAATTGTAAAACTGGTGGAAAACATAACACTCCGTCAAATTCAGCATCGTGAGGATTGGGCTGTATTTTCTAAATCCTTCCTCCTTTAAAATACACATATCACACAAGACCTTGGCTATGTGATGTGATGGATTTTCCACCAGTGGTGACACTATTATTTATTGTACCATTTCACTGATGCGTTTTTATATTATCTGAACTTGTTTATCTAATTATTATCTGGGAGGATAATTTTTTTTGATGTTATTTATGGAATGATTTACTAGCATCTTAATCAGGCAATAAATGCATATTTAATTGGGTACCATTAAGGGTTTAATGCTATGCTGTGTGTAATTACCAGAGATATATAGACTCAGCCTCCTTTTTCTTGCTTTCTCTCCCTCTTTCTCCCCCTACATTTGTATTTTTTCACACAGGGTATTTGGGGATTCCCAGAGGTTACAATTGCTTACTTTCATCCTTCATTCAAAAGGCTTTAATTTTGAGTAGAAGATTCATCAATAAATAAGATTGGCAGGAACTTTGTCTTGGGAAGATCACAGACCTCAGACAATAATTATGAATGAGATAAATGTTTTTGAAAAGGAAAAATGAAAGGTCACAGGATTATACAGCAGGAGAAGCTAATTTGAGTATTCATAAAAAAGTCTAACATCTACATATCTAATACTTGATAAAAAGTATTAGAAGCCAACGTTTACTGAGCAACTGCTGGGAAGGCCAGGTGGCGTTCAAGAGAGCAGATTTTAGTCTTGGGCAGATTTGGATTTGAATCCCTCTCTGTTCTGTATTTGAAGCAAGTTCACATTTGGGTGAATTATCCATCTCCTCTGAATGTGGGTTCCTCACTGACACAGTAAGTGATGGTAGCAACCCAATGAAATGAGAACACAGAAGCTCGTGAGAAGCATTTCATACAGTGCTTGCTTCAAAGTGGGCTTGCAGTCCATGAGCTCACCATCAATTTTAATAATTGCCATTATTTCTCCAAGCAAGTGCCCACATGATTCTGGTTCTTGTTATTGTTTCTCTGATGCTTTATACTCATAACCATCCTGGGAGCTAGAACTTACATTTTGTCCAACTTACAGATGAGAACACTGAGGCAGAGAAATGGAATAACCTGCCCCTGAGTGCCTACCCAGTAGGCAGCCGAGCTGGTTTCAGATCTGCTTCTATTTCCATGCACGGCACAGTTTATTGACCTCTCATAGATGTTCATTTTCCCCTGGGGTCTATTTCTTAATCAGCATATCAGGGGAAACAAATCTAAGTGACCTCCATGAATAATAAGCCCAAAGAATGGCAATGCACAAATTCCTGCTTAATAATAACAGTGACTTGGAAAGTTTTTCGGTGTCAACAGAGCAGCTTCATGATTAAAATCACTGAAGAATGCAACGTAAAATGTTTCTATTTCTCCTTGCTTTCTGTCTCCCTTGGAATAATAGTCAGCAGGAAACACATTTCTGAAAGACTTCTCTGTCTCTACATCCTCAGAATATAATAAGGGCCAATCTAACTGTCTCGGGGTATTGGGAGTTAGTAGACACACAAATGAAAAAGAAGGTACTCTCAGAGTTTTATGAATTTTTCTCTCTAACAGTCTTGGGTTGGAAGGACATCTTTGAAATTGATGTAGCTGTCACCCAGGGGCTAACATTAAGATTTCAGTGGAGGTGTATGGGGTTATGATCTTTCTGTTACTGTCAGAACTGCAGCTGTTGTATTTGCATTGAGTGCTGTGCTGGCTAAAGCAACACGGGACCCGGGAGAAGGAAAAAGAAATCTCAAAACCTATTGAATCATGGGCTCTTCCAGAGGGCATTTGTTAAAGGTAAATTTATCAATACCTGTTAAGTCATTTGTATTGAATAATTCTCATAGCCTCACAGCACTTCTTGGTTTTAATAATGGGTCAGAGTGAGGAGCTTGGTGATGGATGCGTGGATGGGATATTCTGGCATTTAGGCACTTAATTGCAGCTGGGCTTAAAATAGCAACAGGCGCTGAAACTGGGCTGGCTCAGGAATTATTTATGTTTGCAGACTACTGAAACTCTCTTTGTTAAATTTAAATTTAACATTGTTTTTGACATATGTTTCTTGGTGTGCTGTTACCACAGTTTATCAGAGATAGAAGAATGGTAAAATAAATGGGTGACCAGACTCCGGCCTGTAAATGGGTTCTTTGTCCATCACTATAAGGGGTATTCAGAAAAGAAATATTTAGCCAAAGAAAGAAAGACATCTGCTGTGATGCTGGGGCAGGTGCATTCATTCATTCATTTCTTCATCGTTTATTGATACTGTGGAGGGCTTCCTATCTTACCCTGGAGATGGAGTGTGTGTGACAGGCTTCAGGTATGACCTTCCCTTCACTGACTAATCATTTAAGTAGTGGAAACAGGAAAAACATAACATGAAATAACAAGAATTGGTTTGTGTGTGTCATAAACCTCAGTGCTGACATAATGACTGGTGGTGGAAGGTACAGTGATGTTGCCTCGGACCAGCTGGTCCGGGAGGAGCACATTGAGAAGAACAAGAGTGAAGGAGAAACTGCAGTGATAGGAAGGGGCCAGGTGGCCACGTAGAAGAAGGAACATTTCAGAAGCAGAAACAGCATGTGCCAAGACCCGGGGGTAGAGAAAGAATCAAGAGGAGGGCAAAGCAGTGAAACTTGGCCGGTAAGGAGAGGTTGGAAATGGGCTCGAATAGAAAGATAAAGGTTGGGCCTTTCCCTTGAGGGCTTTTTGAAAGGCAGGTTTACATTTTATTCGAAATTCAGTGGGAAAGAATGAAGAGTTTCAGTATGAGAGCATCAAGCTCTGTCGTATATTACTAGGTGATCACTTTAATGACTGTAGAATGCATGGGGAATAGGTGGTTACCGGGGAACTGATGCAGTGGCAATAGAGAGAGAGAACAGTATCCTCTGTCATGGTCAAGGCTCCAGAGAAGTGGGTGGACTGCAGTTGTATTCAGAAGAGATGCCAGCTAAAAAGGAAGCAGCTTGCAAATTCTCTAAAGGAAGGTCATCCAGATCCTTGGAGCCTTTGTGTGCCAATGGTGGAACATCCTGGTTTTCCATGTCTAATTCCATCCATGGCGACTATCTGCCTCATTTGTAAATGATACAGTTATGGAGACAGCAGTTGAAAAACTACTAGGATAGAACATACAGTACTTCTTCATATAGTACATCTGATTTGGGAATTTAGAACTTGGCTTGTCTGAGACTGCACAAAATGTCAAAGCAAGCTGATAACAGTGCTTTATTTCTTTAGTTCTTTGGTTATCATCAGCTTGCTACTTAAAATGTACAACTGATAAAGCCAGAAGCAGCCCTTCCAGCCATCGAATCTGCTACACTTACTGCCCCCGTGGTCTTCTCGTATGAAGAATGGGTGATTATAGTAACCCACTTGTTATTATTTTCATAACAAAGCTGTCTCCAACCTGCTACAGTCTTGGACGTACATAATTGAATTTTAGATGGAGATGCGCTGTTGGTTTATATGAATTTTCTACAGATGCCAGCATGAGTCCAGGCTCTAACAAACAATATTTTTAATTGAGATTTTATGTTCTTGCCCTCAAATCAAGCACTTTAATAGGATCCCAGTTGGAATAGGTGACTCAGTAGCAAGTTACCACTGTTTTCAACTTCACAAAGGTGTTAATTTCTCCAAGCCCTGCTGAGAGTCCATCTACTTTGGTGACCCACTGCCTGCGAGTACCATAAAATGGTGTTTTCTATTCCATTATGTTCAAAGTAGTGCCTTAGTAATCTGCATATTTCTTATAGGATATGCTGGCTCTGTTCCATCAGAAAACATTAAGATGGAAAAGTATTAAAAATATTGATTTGTCATTTATAACATTGAAGTGATAGATTGAAATGAAATTTGGATGCACTCCAAGCCTCCAATAACTTTGACATTATTGGATGAAATGGAATGATCTCAGTCTAATTAATATGCTACATCCATAGGAGAAATGTAGGAGGAAAAAACCAAGAAATTGGGCACACAGAAGCGACAGTTATGTTTTCCAGCTATTCCTAGGATTTAGAGGTCTGAGTCTTGTCATAGCTGGACCTTGTCATTCATGCAGCTTCCATGTTTGTTTCTGTCTGACAGTGAACAGCTCCAGCCTGAAGAACAGGGTGGTGTTTGCAAGTGAATTCTGTAACTTCTTTGGGCTTTTGTTATAGCCCAGTGTTCTTCCATTCCCCTGCCCTGGACTGCCATTAACAACCATTAACACCCTTCTGTGTTGACCAGTTATATATAACAGGAGCTTCTATCTTGGTTTCCCACTTCCCTCCCTCTCTTCACCAGTTTGCTTCTGGATTTTCATGCTCTCATGCCTAGAATGAAATCATCAAACTTTAGTCCTTCCCTTTTTCTGCTTTTTTCTCTTTTATTTATTTATTTATTGACACAGAGTCTTACTTTGTTGCCCTCAGTAGAGTGTTGTGATGTCACAGCTCACAGCAATCTCCAACTCTTGGGCTTAAGCGATTCTCTTGCCTCAGCCTCCTAAGTATCTGGGGCGATAGGCGCCTACCACAATGTCTGGCCATTTTTTCTTATAACTATCATTGTTTATCAGGCCTGGGCCAGGTTTGAACCTGCCAGCCCTGGTGTATGTGGTCAGTGCCCTAACCACTGAGAAATGGGCACTGAGCTGTTTTTTTGCCCACCCCCCAGTGGGTTCTACATTTTCACCAGCCTCTCTACTACCCATTTTACAGAATCACATATTTCAATTTTTCTCTTCTCCCAGGGAACCTTTGTCTCCTCATTGGCAGTGTGTTTATAAACTATAGATAACTAACAGTTTCATTTGCTAGCTTTGGAGAAGGAAAAAAAAAACCCGCACATTTCAATCAACTGGGTATTCTTTTTATGAATTGGTGAAAACTTCAAAGCTTATTTTAATAATTTCATAGTGATCCTATAGTAGGGTTATGAAGTAGTGATATCCAAATTACAAATACTAAACTCAAGTTATCACCATGTGTAATAAAGTATGTTGGGGGTGTTTCATTGGTGTCTGGTGGGCTGATGCATGGATAGAAGGATAAACAGATGGAAAGATGAGGGGTAAAGTCAGCATTGTGAAATGCTACTAGTTGAACATAAATGGAAAGTAGATAGATGTTTGCTGTAAAACTACTTCAGCTTTGGCTCTGTGTTTGAAAACTTGCATAATGAAATGTTGGAGGAATGTAGTAGAGAAGTTGACAATCACATGGAGAGCTCATGGAGTGAGGTGGGCATTGTATGCTTGAAATTTTCGCATCCATTCTATTATTTTTTTTCTATTATTCAGGGATGATTTAAGGACCGTAGTGGCCGTGGGATCATCTCTGCCCTGTGTCTTTGCCTGTTGGCTTCTCATCTTTGAATGTTTGTTGTATTTGTCTTAATAGGAACATTGCGATTTGGTGTCTTCATCAACTCCTTTGAGTAGAAGCAGCAGCAGACCAAAAGGGGGAGAGAAGAATGCATTTCTTACCTTCCTTCCTTTTTTCTCCCGCCTACCCCAAACCAGCCTGCCCGTCCTTCTCCTTACTTGTTTCTTGTGTCAAAGTTAGTGGAGCAATTCTGGCCTCCTTGGATTGATGTGACTGGGAATGAGAGAATGCTGCCTTCACTGAGGCTGCTGCATGCTCTACTTTGATTGAGTTTCCTGGGTTTGAGGGATTTTTGCCGAGCTGAGTTTTATGGTTGATATGCTCTTGGTCATTTGTCATAAAATCATTCCACCCAAGCTGTTTACTGGTTTGAATGCTTAATTACTGAAGAAGAGCCTCGCTCCTGTTGGAGCTGGGTGTTGATCTGGATGCTTTTGACTGGGTTATCTCTGGTACCCAACTTCATTGCAGGGTAGTTTATACAATGTGCATAGTACCATTCAGAATAACAAAAAAATAAAGATGCTTGGAGTTTCATCTGATTGTTCCGAGAAGTGCAAAGACACATCATCTCGCTTCCTATTATGACAGCATTTTCTGTTGAATAGAAATCGATTGCAAAATTCAGCACTCAGGGAGCTGTAGCTCTGCCAGGGTCTCTGCTCTGGGTTTCAGATCAGACTGTTCACCTGCTTTACTCAGATCAATTTCCAGAAATGCATTGCTGATTGTCTCCTAACTCAGTGTCCTCAATCCAAATTGCATAAATCGTGTTGTATATAATTAGCTCCCGCGAGGGGGATAAAAAAAAGTTCACCTAAATACCTAAATTAGCATTAAATTTATTTCTGAAAGCAAAGTCATCTTGGGAATTATATTCAAAACCTACAGTTGAAGGTTTAGGGCACGAAGTCTTTTTCCTGTTGGTTTGTTCGCAATCCCCCCTCTTCTTTTTCCTGAAGACACTCTGTGTCCATCGCCACTGCTCCCTTCTCAGCATTAATTCCCACATCAAATTATCTTTCTGCAAATTGGCCTCAGTCACCTTCTGGCATTGGTTGTGTACTGTTGAATTTTGGGGGAGTGTGCTTTTATATGTGGGGAAGCTTTTGGAAAGAGAGAGAGAAAGGGAGAGAAGGAGAGGGAAAAGAGGCAGGAACTGAGATGTTTTAATGCCAAGATAACCTGTCAGGACACCTTAAATATTTACCACAGTTTTGATGTTTCATTTATCTCTAAGTCAGCAGGGCATTGTGTTGTTCCAATTTTTTATCATGGAGTACTATGGCTCTTTTGACTGTAAGGAGTTAGAACTTTAATAAAAACAACTTTTAATCACTTTCCTATAAATATAATACTGGAGAAATCTTTTCTTGTAGTATTACTTTCCTGTTATTCAAAACAACTGCTTGGCACCCCTTGTACTTCAGGCTTCTTTTTTTTTTTTTTCCCCTACCCTTCTTTTTAACTATTGCCCTTATTCAGGGCTATTATACTTAAAGTAATCTGGATTCTTTCAGAGCTGCCAAAAGGTGAAATTGACTTTGTGAGAATGAATTGCTGAAAACTGCAGTCCATGCAGTTTCCCCACGTAGAAACATCCTGTGTGTTAAGACCGAAAGGGACAATTTATAGACAGTTTCAAATTGTTAGCTGAGGTCAATAAGTACCCACTTCTGCAATCACATCAGCCCATTGGGATGACAATGCACAATAAGATTCCTTCCAGGGAGTGGCTACTGGGTAACTGCCACCTCTATTGACAGAAAACTCCTATAAGTTTTATTCATTTTGGCATCCACCATAGAAACTATTAAAGACCTAAACTTCTCTTCAGTGATTATGACAAGGGTCCTATATTAACATTTACATATGAGAGATTGTTTTTAATAATTACATACATGGGAAAGAACACCCTCTTCAAAGAATGATACTTGGGAAACTGGATGTTTATACTCAGAAGAATGAAACTAGACCCCCATCTCTCACCATATAAAAAAAATCAACTCAAAATGGATTAAAGACTTACTTCCCACTCCATAAAGTTGCTAAAAGTAAACACAGGGGAAACACTTTAGGACGCTGGTATAGGCAAAGATACTATGGCTAAGACTTCAAAAGCATAGGCAACAAAAACAACAATAGACAAATGGGATTATATTAAACTAAAAAGCTTTTGCATAGCAAAGGAAACAATCAACAGAGTGCAGAAACAATCTGTAGAAACCGACAAGAGACTTGCAGACTATTCATCCAACTGGAATATATAAAGAACTCAAACAACTCAACAACAAAAAACTCCAAATAACCCTATTAAAAAGTGGACAAAAGATCTGAATGGACATTTCTCAAAAGAAGACATACCTGTGGGCAACAGATAGATGAAAAAATGCTCAACATCACTCACTATCAGTGAAATGCAAATCAAAACTACAAGGTATCATTTAACCCCGGTTAGAATAACTTATCAAAAAGACAAAATAACAAAGGCTGGCAAGGATGTGGAGAAAAGGGAAGTCTTAATCACCATTGGAATGTGAATTACTACAGCCATAATAGAAAACAGTACAGAGGCTTCTCCCCAAACTAAAACTAGAATGGTTGTTCCTAGAGGATGGAAAAGGGTGGTTGGGGTGGGTAAAAGAGGTTGGTTAATGGGTACAAAAATATAGTTGGACATAAGAAATAAGATCTAGTGTTTGATAGCACTGTAGGGTGTACTAACTTGTTGAATTGTTAACAAGAATTTATTGTATAGTTCAAAATAGCTAGACGAGAAGACCTCCAGGATGTATTGGTCCTTTTAATGTGCCAGCAACTGCTGTATTACCCTGACCCATCACACCTTTAAGCAGTTAGTTAAAACTACTATCTTCATTATATCAATGAGAAAAACCAGGGATTAGAAAATTAAGTTGAATTCTCTAAGTAAATGATTTTGAAACAGTATGGTTTGACCTCAGAGAGTGTCCTCTGAACAACTTTCTAAGAGTTTCGAGACCCACAGTCACTCAGCATTGTTGAGATATTTTAGGATGCTACCATTAGCATCAGCCTTCCACTTGCTTTGTTCGTGTAAACTAGAGATAATTTAGTGTAAAATGTTCCAATAAAAATTTTCCCCAAAGCATATGTAAACCACGACATAATAGATTTATCAAAACAGCAGAATGCTATTATGTTCAAAAGATTAACCAGACCGAAGCTAGCTATTTGTCATAGCAACGGGTGCTAGAGTTGACAAATTACAATTGAACCCAGTTTGCAGCAAAATGTTAGACAGAGCCTTGGCACTGATTAATTGACATGAGAGTCCAGCCTGGAATATATTAGAGTAATTTAAATATCATTCAAAACAGAATGTAACCATACTCCAAAACATCTCCAAACTGTACCAAGCAACTATATTTCCTTGAGTCTATAATGCATCAGTGGCAAGACACACCATCAATTTAGTTATTTTTAATTGAAAAGGAAAGAAATTTACCTTTAAATGCTTACATGGATTGCCAGGGAGCCTGATTACGGGCACTTGAAAACTTGTAGTAGGGAGCAAGAGGACCATCATCTTAGAATTAAGAAAAATGATTTAAGCCTGGATAATGTGTTTTTCCATAATAAGATAAGTAACCTTTTCCTAATAAAATTTATGGAATGGAAGGTGATGTGCACTTAGGGAAGGAAGGAAAAGAGTTTAGAATAAAGGAAGAACCTTTGGTTTTTTTTTTTTTTTTTTTTACTAGAAAATGGATCTTTAACTCAAACCTCTATAGACAATGATAAGCTGGTCTTACTGCCACAAGAACCAGTCACTTCTTTCTTATTGAGGTTTGTGTCATGAAATAGGGATTATAGTTAGATTCTGGAAGAAAAGATTAAATGCAGTAGGATCAGTGGAGTTACATATTACTACCCTTGTTACAACAATTTTCTCTTTTTAAATTTCAGATTAATTTAAGGGTACATTCAATTAGGTTACATTATTTACATTTGTTAGGTAAAGTCTGAGTTGCACTTGAGAACTTCACCCATATTCCCCTACACTGTAACCATTAGATGAGAGCTTACCATACCCTTCCTTCCTCCCCCTTCTTGAACTTAAACATAATTTTCTCTCTTATTGGCATGTAGTTGTTCATCTAGTAGTTTCGTATTCATATTGAGTACACTGGATGCTTTTTATTCTTGCAATCCCTTACTTAGAAGGATGTTCTACACATTCTTCCAGGTAAATACAAAAGATGAGAAGTCTCATCTTTCTTTATGGCTGAATAATATTCCGTGGTGTACATATACCATAGTTTATTAATCCATTGATGGGTTGATGGACATATGGGTTGTTTCCATCCATATTTTTGAGATTGTGAATTAAGCTGTTATAAAACAATTCTGGAGGCATCACATTACCAGACCTCAGGTTATGTTACAAGTCTATACTGATCAAAACACATGATATTGGCACAAAAATAGAGACATAGATCTGTGGAACAGAAAAAAGGACCTAGAAAGGAAACCAGCAGCATATTGCCTTCTGATCTTTGATAAACCAAACAAAAGCATATATTGGGGAAAAGTATCCCTGTTTAATAAATGGTGCTGGAAGAACCAGTTAGCTACATGTAGAAGACTGAACTGGACCCATACCTCCCACCACTTACAAAAATTGACTCATTCTGGATAAAAGATTTAAATGTAAGACACAATATAATAAAAACTCTAGAAGAAAGTTTGGGGAAAAAATCTTCATGCTATCGGCCTAGAAAAGATTTTTTGAAAAAGACCCCATTGGAAATTGCAACAACACCAAAAAAGAAGTATATGGCACCTGATCAAGCTAAAAAAAAAAAAAAACTCTGTACAGCTAAGGGCACAAGAACAAAAGCAAACAGACAACTTTCAGAACAGGAGAAGATATTCACATGTTACAAATCGGAGAAAGGCCTGATAACCAGAATCTCCAGAGAACTCAAACTAATCAACAAGAAAAGAACAAATAACCCCATTTATCATTGGGCAAGAGATAGAAATAAAACCTTCTGTGAAGAAAACAAATGGCCAACAAACATATTAAAAAATGCTCGTTATACCCAATCATCAGATAAATGCAAATCAAAACTACCTTGACATATCACCTAACGCCAGAGAAAATGGCTTGAATCACAAGGTCCCAAAGGTGCAGATGCTGGTGTGGATGCGGAGAGAAGGGGGCACTTGGACAATGTTGATGAGACTGCAAGCTAAAAAGCCTCTTTGGAAAGGAGAATTCTCAAAGAGCTAAAAGTAGAACTTCCTTTTGATCCCACAATCCCATTACTAGGTATCTACACAGAAGAAAACAATCATTTTTTTACCATAAGGAAATTTTCACTCAAATGTTAATAAAATCAATTAATTTTCTTCTCAATCAACCTCATTTCAGGTTATGGCAGTGCTTCAGGCTGCGGATGTACACACACGTGTGTGTGAGTGTATGTGTGCGTGTGTTTCTGCTCACCAGACAGTTGGGGTCTGTTCCCTCATTAGGATATGAATGCCAGTATTTCTACGACAACACCTCTTTGTTCTGCTGAATGAAGGATTTTGTTTAGCTCCATCACCTGTTTTCACTTTTTCTTTGCATTGTCTTAAATGTTAACTTTGATAGTAGCCTTTAGTAGTCTTATTGATGCATTATCTTTCATCTACTACATTTATGCTAAGGAAATGTGCAAAGAGTTGGCTATGAGGATGTTTATTGCAAGGTTGTTTATAATAGCAAACAACAACAACAACAACAACAAAACTTGAAAATCACTCAAATGGCCCATAATATGGAATTGACGATTTCATGTATGGAATGAGCCTACATTGGATTTATCATTAGTTTCTTATTTGTCACCTCACAAATATTACTTCAGATGTGTTGTATCAAGCTTTGTGGAGTTTTTTAATGTGTGGTCTTCAAGTCTATTAAAAGTGAACTTTTGGAAGAATAGTAAGTGGCCCAGAAAAGGCAATCAGCAGGTGACCAAGGGAGGGTCAAACTCCATGCAATTTCATTTTCATTCCTTTATAGGAAAAAAGGAAAAAGGACAATAGAGGTCTGTTTTCTTGAGAGAAACATGTGTACATACACTGAAATATTGTTTTATTTAATGGCTTTTTATTCTCTAAATATTCTGTAATGAAAATTAAATGTCTAAGCACCAAGAACAAATTGTAAATAATTTTTAAAGACGATTATTTTTGAAGGCCAGAGAAGAGCACTGGCACCCACTTTTCTGCCGTACATAGAGTTAGAAGGAGAATCAAGATGGTTTCAATCATTTTTTAAAGGCAAATGGAATGCTGAGACATATTATCTATCTTTCAATTCTTGCATAAAAAGTAGTATTTTTGTATCTAGGAAATGCATGTGTTCTTTAAAAATATATATTGAAATACCAAGGAAGGATAACAACAGTCGTCCTGGACTAGGTAGGTTATTGAAAAGTTAGAGAGAAAATGATTTACGAAAAAGTTATTGGTCTTCAGGACAATTTAGTGTTTAGTCTGGTTCCACACTGACCTGCTATGATCGTGGCTTTGTGACCGATTTGGTGAAAAAAATAAAATAGCGGACACTGGACTAAAGAAACGCAATCCCTCTCTTTATGGGCAATGTTTGTATTTGGGTTATACAAATATTGTGGGAGGGGGGATTAGAGCAAGTCACAACCTTGGTAAAAGAGTCAGAGATGACCACGGTCACCTATTTCACATGGAGGAGGGTCAGAAATACCAACTGGAGCCAGTCCCAGAAGTGTGGGGACCCCAGGAAGCAGAGTTGCCTTGGGTCACAACACCACCTCCACTGGACTTCAATGGAAAGATCTTCCCAGCTCTGTGCTTAACAGTTAACTGAGCCATTTTTCCAATTAATAAGAAAATACTGAAAAGAACTTTAAAATCTACAGCTGCACGTGTTTGAATGAAATTATCTATTGATCCGTTGGTGACTATCATTAAAAATCAGCATCACCACAACTGGCAGTACATTAAAAATGTTCATCGTGATGACTTTGACCAAATTGTAAATGTGGATCTGTGCTTTATTTTAGGAAAGGAGGGGAATGAGCAATAAATTTGAAGCCCGGGTAATTGGGATGGGGGTGGGGGAATTAATCAATTTAATCAGTCCCTAGAGCTGAGTGATTCACAGAACTGACACATGCATATTTGGCTAAACTCTTTTGTCTGAATAGATTACTCATACACATGTTTAGGAAAATATTCTGTAGCAGGCTTAGATTTAGTATTTGCATCTATTGTGCTGAACTGTTTAGTTTTCACACTTAAGTTCAAAGTAATTTTTTTTCTTTTTTTTTGAGACAGAGCCTCAAGCTGTCACCCTGGATAGAGTGCTGTGGCATCACAGCTCACAGCAACCTCCAATTCATGGGCTCAAGCAAGTCTCTTGCCTCCTCCTCCCAAGTAGCTGGGACTACAGGCGCCCACCACAACGCCTGGCCATTTTTTGGTTGCAGCCGTCATTGTTGTTTGGCGGGCCCGGGCTGGATTCAAACCCACCAACTCAGGTGTACGTAGCTGGCGCCTTAGCCGGTTGAGCCCCAGGCGCTGAGCTGTAATGTTTTCTTTCATGCTCTATCTCGCTTCTACACCAAACATCTCTCACTACCAGTGGGTACCTTCTTCCCCACTGCCACCCCAAGTCACCTCTGCCTCTGGACTAAGGATTCTTCATCTCTGACATTTTTTGTTCAAATCATAGCCGACATTCACCAGCTATCCCATCTTCCCCTCAGGCTCAACAACTCTGCAAATGCTAAGAGGAAATATACTGCGTTCTGCAGGCTATTGTCCAAATCTGGCTCTATTTCCAGCTAACTGAGTTACATTAGAAATTTTAACTTTTAGCTATTTCTATCTTCTCCTTTGCAAAATGTAGGTATCCATCAATAAACATTTCAAAGGCTTATAATTAGAATTAGATAAAAATAATACAATACTAAAAAGACAAATGAGAAAGAACATACTACATAGAGTGTAATGGGTTATACTTGTGATTTTGTGCAGAATACAGACTTGTAATAGAAATATTGACTCATAATATGCCAAGGTTGGGTTTTGCAAAATAAATTTTTAGCAAGCCTTGCCAGTATACTTGGAACCTAGATATTAGTCAATATAATAGTACTGAATTGCACCTAACACCACAGACAGTGGAATTGCAGACCACTTCCCTGTAAGTATAGAAGAAAAGTTTTGGGTTTTCATATTAGCGTACAACTCACCCGTATGGCCTCTGCACAAACTGTATTCCGGTAATCAGTTTTCTCAAGAGTTGAAACCCTAGGCTCCCATATTAATGCCCCTCAAAAATCTTAGTGGTGGAAAATATTGCAAAAATCATTTCATCACAATCTAGTCATGGTGCCAGAACTCCATTAAACTTGACATTAGATGGTGTGTCTTGGACACCTGTGGTTTGCCACAAAGTAGGTTGAGTTCTAGAGAGATAAAAGGGAGTTAGGCAAAGACCCTGACCCCAGCAGGTCTATGAACTAGTTAGGGAGGTGGAAAAAGTAAACAGAGAGATGCAGAATCAAAAGTCTGCTGTTATCAGACTCACAGGTGCTGTGGGAACATAGAAAAGTGTGCACCTTCATGCCTGGCATGGGTAGGTGTAGGTCCAAAAAGAATTTCAGACAAAATTGATGTATATGCTGACACACAGGACAAGTAGGTGTTCTCCAAGTGAAGGTGGAGGAAGATACCACGGAATGGTCCTCAGAAAGTAGAAGGATTTGAGATAGAGGAAGCACACTCCTTCAGTGGGTATTTATTGAGTCCCTGCAATGTACTGGGACTATATGAGTGAGTATTAAAATATTACATAATTGCCTTCTCTACCCCTAAACAGAGCCCTTTTTAGGGAAGAAAGTGTCTTATTTATCTTTGTTAATCTAGGGCCCTCAGCTCAATGTTTATCACATGGAAAATGTTCAATAATTATTAGTTGAAGAAATGAATTCAGCAATAAATGGTTTAGCACAGTTGCCTCTTGTTGGGAAGAAGTAAAGTGATTGATAAAACCAGTTACCAGGATGGGATCAGGGTAGAGACCTACAGCTCGTGACTACCAATTACCTTCTGATGGAGATCAATCAGTATTTTTGGCACAGCTGTTCAACCAGCAAGCTGTATCTTCATCAAGCCCGTGTCCCTGTTTTATTTCTGGCCTTTCCTTCAGCCTGGTTGACTTGGGTTGTAGTGACAGAGCAAATGAGCCTAGCTTAGGGTAACTTCTTAATAAACCATCATTGACCGTTATTCATCAATGACTGTCTTCTCTCTCACTGTTTACGCCTTTCATTCTGTGTCTTACCTCCTATCCAAGTTTCAGGTCTGCCTTAGAATCCACTTTTTGATTAGAAAATCTGCCCCTTTTATTCTGAGAGCACCTTTAACATTCAGAAAACACCTGAATACAGGTGACATGTGTGGGGACAGCAAATAGTGTTTTATCACAATTTTAAAATCTGTTTCATTTGCATATTAGATTGCCATTGTGGTCTGTTTAGGAACACACGATCAGCATTTGGATATATCCTAGAGCTACAAATATTAAAGAATCTGTAAGATTCTGTATAGTAGCCTTCAAAAGTAGCAGGATGTTATTATGAAGGAGGGTGAACTATATTTGGGTGATATACCATCGATTATTCATAGTGTGATCTGAAATGTACATGTATTTTTTGTACCTTTGGCTCTGGGCAGGGAAAGGTGGAAGCGACCTTATCACCCTAAGCCCTGACTTTCCTAAAAGCCAGCCACGGGAGCATCTTGATTCTGCGTCTTACTTTTATGACGGCAGGTGGAGGATAAATTAAGCAGGACTTAAGAGCGCTCAAGTTCACCTCACTTTGTCCTGTCTGTGCACAACTGATCAAGCTCCACAATTCTGGAAAAGGCCCACCCTAGAGGGGAAACGTAAACTACTTTAAGTCTTATATTTTCCAAAGAGTGGCACCAGGCAGAAGCAACTTGGTGAGCATAACCCTCCGTCTTCCCTCCCACTGTTCTCCTTTCTCCGCTCCTTCACTCCACTAATATTTATTGAATGTCTTTTGTTAGTGAGAAGCACAGTCATTAGTAAAACCCTTGATCAGGATGGGGTCAAGGGTAGAGACATAAAGCCCAGCATTAGGAATTTCCTTCCTGATGGTAATCAATCGATTAAGTCAACATTAATCAATAATAGCACAGCCTTTTAGCCAGCAAACCACCAACCCCAGGGCAAAACATGAGGAAGTAGGGCAGACACAGCCCCTGCCAGCATGGGACTTACATTCTACTTGGCTATGGTATGGGAGAAAAAGAGTAAATAAGTTATTAGCAGTTATACGTATTAGGAATCAATGCGCAGGATATTATGAGGGCGATTTACATTATGCGTGTTGTCTCAGGTTCTGAGAACACAGTTTCCTGGGGACATAAAGTTTAAGTAGAGGCCTAAAGGATAAAAGAGGGGGTTCAGGGAAGCGTGTTCTAGGCTGGTGTCATAGGAAAGACTGTGACCCTGAAGCTGAGAGCACTTTACCTTGCAAGAGGCTCTGAGTTCAGCCCCTGGTGCTAACATACGATGAGGGGCAGGGGAGACTGAGTGCTTGGGGGACATATCAGGGCCAGACCTTACAGACTTCTGTATGCCAAGAGGTTGGATTTGGTTTGAAACACGGTATATACCTCAACTCAACTATGCAGACCCCAAACTCCATTGTGCCAACCACTGGAAGTAATATACAGTAATATGCAGCACTACTTGTTAGAAGTCTATGTGAAATTCTCATTACTACACAATTTTAGATGGAGAGGGGGAAGAAAGAAATAAACATCTCAGAGTCCAACTCAAGTTTGATTTCATTTTCCTCTGATGTCTATGCCTTTATATAGCTCTTTATCTCTTTCTGAGAGATAGAAGAAATAATTTGTTTTTCTAATTTATTTGCTTAATGTTCAAAGTAAATACAAAACAAAACTAATTTTTCCTACTTAGACATTTTTTTATATCAATATTACTATTATCTTTGTCTCTGTTGCCAGTGAAGCCTTTCAAAGGTCACTTGGCCCTTCCTAGCCCAGACAAATATCCTTCATTTTTAAAATTTCCTAGGGGAAAGGGGAGATGAGAAAAGATTCCAGAATAGCACCATCCCGTGAACTTTCTGCAATGACAAAATTATTTTGTGTTGTCAAAGTCTAATGAGGTACCTACTACCCACGTGTGGGCCAGGCATTTAAACTTAAGCTATAGGTGGAAATTGAATTTTAAATTCTACCTAACTATGGTTACGTAAAATTTAAATAGTCATCATCTTGGACAGCCTAGCTCTATCTAGAGCCTCTTTTCAATATCATGCTGATGTCTCTCTGAAATTCACACCAATGATGGCTTCATAGAGGCCTTCAGTTAGTAACTTTTGTGAGCATAGGTTAATTCTGCTCATGATCGCAACTTTTTCACAAAGCAAGTGTTGTTTGTGTTTATCTAGTACCCACCTGCTCTTCCTCATCCTCTGGTTATATATACTCTTGCATTTTCCTTAGAGGACCACCTTTCTCACAGCGTTCCTCCAAGCTTACTGAGAGCTGGGGTCTTAGATCTGACTCTAGAGCTGAGTGTGAAGCCCACACTTGGCCCCTTGGCATACCTCCATCTCCAGGCCACCTGGATTGCCTGCAAGACAGTCATGTGGCCCCAATCCACATGACTCAGTGAGACTCAGTCTCAGTACTTTGGTTAAATCTGTTAGAAACTGACCACGTTGAGCCTGAAATTGCCAACCATTTCTCTGCTTCCCTGAGAATGTGGCCAATCTCAGAGAAAGAACACAGGTGTATGTCCCAAGTCCCTGGATCTAGCTGTGCCAAAATGCATAGTCATCTTCAGATTTTTTTTCCACTTACCTGAACCAATATAATTCTTGTTTGCTTAAGCCAGTTCGAGTCAGTGTTTTAATGAAAATCCCACTTTATAAACATTCTGATAAATGTAACATTTAATGTCAAGAAGTATATAGCATTTGCAGTAATACAATTTCTCAAACCCCTTAGTACGAATGTGGAGGAAATTAGGAGAGAAAACAAATGTGTAAGAAATTAGGACACATAATTAGGAATATAGAAGTGGAAATCATGTGGAAAGGAGCCAGTGGGTTTCCTTCCTTAGTTACATAGCTGGACATGAGATTCTGCCAACAATGGATGTCACCTTTGCTTCCCACATAGATTGAAAATGCTACAGTAGACTCACTGAGCAAATTAAGTTTGGACTAAGATGCTCTTAGAATAAAAAAAAAAAAAATCAGCATGAGCAAAGTGAAGATATATTTTAAACAGTTAGATGTTATGCTAGATCTTTATCGGGAGAGGCTGAGAGGCAAAGTACTTCAAACAAGAAAAAGCTCAGCTTTTCTTATTCTCCAAACTTGTTTCATTTGTGTCTTAGGAGAAAAGTGAAGATTGAAGAGATTGCGTGATGGTGAACTTGTGTGTGCCGAGTGTGGTTCTGTGGTTTCCTACCCTTCTGCACCTCAGATGACTTTCTAGGGCAGGGCATAATTCCTCAGCCCTCTCGCTATACTTGGCATGTTGGCTCAGTGATAATTGCTAAGTCAAGCTCCCAAGTCATTCCCGGAAATTTTCTTTGAATTTCAAATTAATACAAGGGTACAAGTTTTTAGGTTACATTTTTCTCACATCCAGGATAAAATTCCATTTGTAAAAGAGCCCCTCACCCAGGGGGCGTGTTATACACCCTCACAGTGTGCACAGTAGGTGAGATCCCGCCTCACGCCCTCCCTCCTCTTCCAATCGTCCTGCCCCTTACTGCTTCCCACCTTCTGGTTCCCTCTACCCGCATGCTAGACTGTATTTGAGTTTTATTGTTCATATGAGCATGTAATTGTTTATATATTTGTTTCATATTAGTATTGAGTACACTGGATATTTATTTTTCTATTCTTGCAGTGTGTTACTAAGAAGGATGTATTTCAGCTCCATCCAGGTAAACACAAAAGATGTGATGTCTCCATCTTTTTCATGGTTGAATAGTACTCCATAGTATACATATATCACAACTTGGTGATCCATTCATGGGTTGATGGGTGCTAAGGTTGCTTCCACGACTTGGCAATTGTGAATTGGGCTACAATAAACATTCTGATCTAAATGTCCTAGTAAATGATTTTTGTTTTTCTGGGTAGATACCTAGTAATGGGATTACAGGATTAAATTGGAAGGTTTACTTTTAGATCTTTGAGGATTCTCTATACTTCTCTCCAAAAAGGCTGTATTAGTTTGCGATCCCACCAGAAGTGTAAAAGTGTTCCCTTCTCTCCATATCCACACCAGCATTTGGTGTTTGGGGACTTTGTGATGTGGGCTAGGAAGTTTTGACTTCAACATAAAATAAGAATGTGTCACATGCATGAGTTTGGCATAGTTTGAATCTGGGAGTCGAATTCCTGGAATGCGTCACGTTCTCTCTGCATGGGATCTGTGGTTCCACATTAGCTGTGGGTGGAACTGGTAATGCATTTCACATGACTTAGCTTTGGCTGAAAGCTACCTCAACACAGCAAGCCGCAGTTGAGAGCCATGGAGAGGTAAGACTGCTGGTGTGCCTCCTAAGCTAAGTGGCTTAGTTCAGTCATATTCTCAGAACTCTCTCAGCCAAGGGCTCTGCTATCTTCAGCAATTACTAAAAATGCAGTCTCCTCTTAACCAGCATTTGCAGTGTGGGAGACACAGGGCTGCTTCATTCCCAACCCGCTTCTGCTGTGGGGCCGAGATTCTCAGGACTTAAAAGTCTATTTGTAGCTTCAAGAAGATGGTGTTTTCCCAGAAGCATCTTTCCTGATTTAATTAAAAGAATTTCCTTCAAGATACATGACCCTGGAGCTCTGAATAGAATTGGAGAAAGTTGGGGAAAAGAAAAACTTCAAACTTCACTTCTCATTCCCTATACTTTATTTCTGTTTTGCTTGGTTAACACTAAACCTTGGTAATCTCTAAAACAATAAACAAGCATTAAAAATATTTCCAGAATTGTTTTCTACTAGGGCAGATGGTTTAGTTGTTGTTTTTTTCCTTTAAGAATACAAATGCTATAGTTCCAAGAAGATCAAACATAAAGGAGTATATACACTAGCTGGGGGTCATGGCGGGCACCTGTAGTTCCAGCTACTTGGGAGGCTAAGACAAGAGAATCACTTGAGCCAAGAGTTGGAGGTTGCTGTGAGCTGTGATGCCACAGCACTCTACCAAGGATGATAGAGTGAGACTCTGTCTCAAAAATTAAATAAATACATACATACATACTGAGAAAGCTAAAATTTTCCTCTTAACTCACACTAGCCTTCGAAATATACTTCCCTTCCTAGAATAAAACAGTAGTCATGGTATCTATGTTATATATATTGCCAAAAATATTTAGAGATAATGAATGTGTAAGAGAGAAGAGAGATCAGTAAATGTATTTATAAAAAATCTATAAAATTTTATTTAAATATGATCTCCATCGATCTATGCATATATGCACACTATGGATACATGCATATACATAGGGGATACTGCTTTTTTCTTTTTATTAGTACAAAATGAATATTTTCTATGTTTTTCATCTCCGCCTACCTGTGGCATTCTTTTTAGCAATAACCCAGCATTCCATAGTATGCTCATGTGTCCTAAATGATTCATCACCTCCTCCCATTAATGAACCTGGGGTTGTTTACCATTTTTGTCTAGTTGTGACAAGGCCAAGTTGGCATCCTTTTCCAAATGACAACCATTGGCTCTCAGGCATAACACCTGTGGATCTTCCGCCCCACTTCCTGCTGACCTAGGGCAAGTTTCTGTGCCCTGATCTTGGCGGATGGTTGCTGCACACCTATGACAGAGGAATGAGATGGGTTCTAAACTCACCTACAGAAAAGGAGAGTGTTTTCCCAGGAATGATGCTGCAGAAACCACACGAAGGACATTCACCTTTTGTTTGGAGTGATCTGAAATCAAAGCCCGTTGTTTGGAGGGAGACTTCACGGACCATTCTTTTTTTATTATTATTATTATCTTTATCATGAAATCATAGCTGTGTACAATAGTGTAATCTCACGGACCATTCTTATCCATCATATTACTGCAGGGCATGGGCCCTTTACAAGATGGGTACTCTTAAAGCAACACCTTTATTCTTAGGGAGGTTGACAGGAGTTTTAATGAGGAAAGAAATTAGAAACCACAGCTGGAGGCAACATGGGCAGCGGAAAGAAAATGGAGATAAACAACAGAAATCCATCTCAAGATACCCTTTAAAATGCCTGTTATTATAAATATTCTTGTATATATCCATTAACAGTTATGAGCCAGAAAAACATAAGAACTCTATCTCAGGATTATTGTCACATGAGAATAATTGTCACATCTGTAAATGCCCCTCATTTTATTTCAACTTGACCAAGTTCAGTAGCAACTAAAATTGTATGGAACAAATGTTGTGTTTAATGCTGTAGAGCAGGCATTGGAGAACTATGTAGCCCAACGGTCAGATTCAGTCCACCTGGACTACGACTGTTTTTATTTTTTTATTGGTTTGACACAGTCTCACTCTGTTATCCTTGGTAGAGTTCCGTGGCATCATAGCTCACAGAAACCTCAAGCTCCTGGGCTCAAGCAATCCTCCTGCCTCAGCCTCCCAAGTAACTGGGTCCACAGGCACCCACCACACCACCTGGCTAGTTTTTCTATTTTTAGTAGAGACGGGCTCTTACTGTTGCTCAGGCTGGTCTCAAACTCCTGAGCTTAAGGGATCCTCCTACCTCTCTGCGTCCCAGAGTGCTGGGATTACAGGTGTGAGCCACCTGCCTGTCCTGTGACTATTTTTCTAATAAAGTTTTATTGGCACACAGCCACACCTAGATGTTTGTGTATTGTCTGAGGCTACGTTTTCAGAGTTTAATAGTAGGATGATGCTCCAAGTCTGTCCATTTCTCCAAAAAAGTATATCAATCTAGGGAATCACACTATTTAAAGGTGTTCCCTGTTGAATTGTGTTACATGTGAGGAAAGAAATCAGTCTTTAATTAAAGCCTACGGAGCCTTCCTGGGAGGAGACATGATACCTCAAATTCCTCTCTGTACCCAGGAGGGAGATGCAGATGAGAGAAAGGGGGAGACAGAGTCACACCTTCCCAGCCCCCTCTCCTCGTCGCTCCAGTGAAGGGGTTACTTCTTCTATAACAGGAAGAGAGTGAGCTATGGAAAGAGCTTGATTATAAATAATTAGGACTGAAGTCTCGGACAGATAATGTGACAGAGTTATCATTGACGCAGAATCACAGGCTTGGGTTGAGAAATTACGTCTTGGATGGGCTGAATTGAGTCTGACCCTCCATACTCATCAAGCTCATGTTGAAGTTTTTGCTGTCAAGGCTTCAGAATGTGACTCTGATTGGAAGTTGGGTCCTTATAGAGCTGATTAGGATTAAATGAGGTCATTAGGGTGGGTCCTCAGCCACTATGTTTGTTTCTTATACAAAAAGAAATTGAGGGCGGCGCCTGTGGTTCAAAAGGATAGGGCGCTGGCCCATATGCTGGAGGTGGCAGGTTCAAACCCAGCTCTGGCCAAAAACTGCAAAAAAAAAAGAAGGAAATTGGGACACAAACAGGCAGAGAGGGAAGACAGAGAGAAAGACAGCCGTCTACAAGACGAGAAAAGATGCATCATTAGAGACCAACCCTGGGAACACCTGCATCTCCGACTTCTATGTGCCACAATTGTAAGAAAGTAAATTTCTAAGGCCGGGCAGGTGGCTCACACCTGTAATCCCAGCACTCTGGGAGGCCCCAGCAGGGGGATTGCTCAGTCTCAGGAGTTCAAGACCAGCCTGAGCAAGAGTCAGACTCCATTTCTAGTAAAAATAGGAAAACTAGCCAGGCGTTGTGGCAGGCACCTGTAGTCCTAGCTACTTAAGAGGCCGAGGCAGGAGAATTGCTCAAGCCCAAGAGTTTGAAGTTGCTGTGAGCTGTGATGCCACAGCACTCTACCCAGGGTGATGAGAGTTTAAAAAAAAAAAAAAAAAAGAATAAAAAGAAAATAAATTTCTGTTGTTTAAGCCCCACAGTCTGTGGTACTTTGTCAAGGTAGCCCTACCAAACTGGCACACCTCTAATTGAGCTTACCAAGGGGCCTTCTCAGAGATGATGCAAATACCACACAGATCTTTCCAATGGGTAAGTGGCCACTTCTTGATTGGGAACAACGTTGCCTTCCAGGCCACATCTGGCAATGTCTGGTGTCATCTTTAATTGTCATCATTAGTGGAGAGGGGCCCATAGGGCTGTTGGCAAGTAGGCAGAGTACAGGCATGCCGCTGGTCACCTTACAATTCACAGGACAGCCCCACCCCCCCAATCAGGAGCCACCCAACCTAACGCGTCAACCGTGCCAAGGTTGAGGAATTCTGAAGTAGCAGAAGAGAAATGATTCTCTCCGACTGCGTCCTCTCCCTCAGAGCTCTGATATTCTTTGAAGGTGGTGGATGGGGCTGTCCCCCAGTCTGAGCAGTGCTCTCAGCGTCCATATAGGGTCATGGAAATGAAAGGAAAGAAACTCCCTTCAAATCAATCTGTTCTCCCAGTAAATTCCCAACAACCAGAGTCTAAGAAAACCATGGGGGTGCTGTGACAGGAGCTTTGCGTTTCCTGAGGGACCGTCCTCCCTCAACGAGTTTGTGGCCTGTGGGTGGTGCTGGTGTAGACAAAGAGGAAGGGATGTTTGAAGATTGGGAGCCTCCCAAGTACAAGTGCTCTGGTGGGAAACTGTTTTTAATATCATACTTATATACAGCTCTAGATCAATCTCGGCTATGAGTTTGCAGTTCCTGACCCTAGCACAGACGAGCGATCGATTGTGCTCACACAGCAAACTATCCGAATGATTTATTTATGCAGCAGAGAAGTTCTCTGCTTCTTCGGATGTGGGCAGGACCGGGAGGGGTGTGTTTGTGAGAGTGTGTGTGTGTACAGGCACGTGGGTGCTCGTGTATGTGGCCTCCCGTGGTCCTTCTGCTTTCAAGGGAACCTGAAATGAGCTCCTCAGAGGCCAGATAATCACATTTTGCTTTTTCTACCTGTAAATGCTATTTGGCTTTCAGATTCCTTGGTAATTTCCCAGTTCTAAATCACCAAATATTGGACTTTGGGCAAAGCACCCAGTTATCAGAGCAATGACAGCAGAAAGATTCCAGATTCTCTGGAACTGAGATGGGCCCTTATTATCACTTTTATTTTTGCATAAATTGGGAAAGAAAGTGTTGAGGAGTTTGTTTGAACATGGACACTATATTCCTTCCCAAAGAAAATGGTGCCCTACCAGGAATCTATCAGGATGTAGGCATTAGAACTGAACATTTCTTTTCTTGAGACAAAGTTTCAAGAAAAGAGACCCTCATTAGAGTGCTGTACTGCCATAGCTCAGAGCAACCTCATACTCCTGGGTTTAAGCAATCCCCTTACCTTAGCCTCCCAAGCAGCTGGAACTATAGGCTCTGATAGTATATGAACTTGGACTTGCCCCTTTCAAACAATGCCCTGCCATTTTTTGTTGTAGTTGCCATTATTGTTCAGCTGACCTGGGCAGGGCTCCAACCCACCAGCCTTGGTGTATGTGCCTGGCATTGTACATACTGTGCTACAAGCGCCGAGCTAGGGCTGAATTTTTCATGCATTCTTGGCCACATCTATGTAAGCGAAAGAATGGAGCAATTGTATTCCATACTCAAGATTACAATCCATACAACCAGGACCCTAAATAATAGGTTTCTACACCAATTAAGTATAAACCATCCAAATACCTTTTGTCTCTGTGACTGAGCATGAATTCTGATAGACGTTGTCTTCTCTGTGTCAATCTAGGGTTGTTCAGAGAATTATGTAGGAGGGGAAAGGGTCAAGTCCAATTTCAGTCTTCTACCCAGAAGGAAAAGTCTCATTTGACCACAAGGACATTTGCACTACAATGTTTAGTGCAGGTCAGTTCACAATTGCCAGGTGGTGGGAGCAGCCCAAGTGCCCATCAACCCATGAATGGATGAACCACCTGTGGTGTATGTAGACCATGGACTACTATTCAGACATAAGGAAAACCAGAGGCTTTACATCTTCTGGGTTTACCTGGATGGAGTTGAAACACGTTCTTCTTAGTAAAGTATAACAAGAATAGGAAAGCAAGTATCCAGAGTACTTAGCATTAAGATGAAGTCAATAGATAATCAACTACACACACAGCAAAGAAAAAGCATAAGAGTAGCGTAGAGGGTGATTGGCGGATTCTCGCCTACTGTGCACAGTGGGAGGGTGTTCAGACAGACCCCTGGGTGAAGGACTCCAGCGTGCACTTCACCTTAGAAATGAAAACAGTATAACATTACAACAGTAATGTAACAGTACACATAAACATTTGCATCCTCATATTACTCTGAAATAATAAGGCGGGGGACAAAATTCTAATTCACTGGTTAGGAATACTTTATAAGTTCGCTACTGTCCCGTAGAACTTTCTGCTGTGATGGAGAAGTTTCTAGACCCTCCAAGACATGTCTGCCTTGTTAAGCCTTTGAAATGTGGGTGGTGCAACGGGCAAACTACATTTTTAATTTTATTCCAATTCAATATATATAAATAGCGCCATTAAGTAGTGGCAACTATATTGTACAACATACTTCTATAGGTCCTGATCTCTTAAAAAACATGAATATTTATTTGTATGGTCTGTGTCCGGATCCATATGATGTCCTTACAGAAAGCCTACGATGGTATACACCAAATGGTTAATACCACTCGGGTTGGGATTAGAAAGGCATTAAGGGAGGATTTTAACATTTTATCTTGACTCATTCTAAAAAGAAAAAGCAAAAAAGGGATGGGATTAAAAACTAATCAAATAAATCAGATGAGACTAATCATATAGGGAGCCAATTATGTTAAGCCATCTACTTGAATTAAAATTAAAATGAAAAAGATAGAAGGTATGACAATTATCTGTGTAATATGGGCATCTCTCTCTCTCTCTCTCTCTCTCTTTCTCTATGTCTCTTTCTGTCTCTTTCTCTCTCTTATTAGAAAGTGGATTTGGGGGCTTCAGGCAAACATTTCCTGTATCTGGTGCAGTGAGTACCTCAAACAATCATTTCAGTGGTTTTCAGAGCTGTGACCCAGCAAGCAGGTGGTGGTCAGAGAAGGGAATGGGGCATGAAAAAAATTAAGGAACCGCGGCACCTGTGGCTCAAAGGAGTGCCGGAGGTGGCAGGTTCAAACCGAGCCCCGGCCAAAAACTGCAAAAACATAAAAAAATGCAGTAACCATACTCAATCTTTGAAACTAAGTCCATGTGTTTCATGAAAATCTCTTATTGTTGAAAGGTATTTGAAAAGATTCCGTGGGCTCAGCGCCTGTGGCTCAACGGGCTCAGGCACTAGCCACGTACACCTGAGTTGGCGGGTTTGAATCCAGCCCAGGCCGGCCAAACAACAATGATGGCTGCAACAAAAAAATGACCGAGCGTTGTGGTGGGTGCCTGTAGTCCCAGCTACTTGGGAAGCAGAGGCAGGAGACCCGCTTGAGCCCAGGAATTGGAGGTTGGTGTGAGCTGTGATGCCACAGCACTCTATCCAGGGTGACAGCTTGAGGCTCTGTCTCAAAAAAAAAAAATGAAAAGATTCCGTGGACCTCACTTGGCTGGTAGATGGCAGTGGAGGCTTCTTTCCAAGTCTCCTGTGGGTGACCAAGAAACCGCTAACCAGAGATTCTCATGGGCTTACTGATTCCAAGTTTGATCACAGCCATACTTCCACCCACCACACCCCCCACCCCCAGGTTATTAAGAAAAAATCAACACCTTACTTTTTGCGACCGTATGTTTTTTGATTGTTAAGACTAAAGAAATAAAGTAAGAGAGGCTGGAAAAAGAAGTATGGCAAAGAATGCACTCTTGTTAAAGAGAAGCGAGAGAGTCCAATTAAAATAAATCCACATGAACGAGCCTCCTCCACTAGAATTACAGGGCTTGACCGAACCGCATCCAGGCTTGAAAGGTTATGGAGATGCAACAATCTCTCTGGGTGGGGAGAGTTTTCTTTATCTGTGTCAAATCAGTATGTCATCTCTACATACCTGAATTATTACGGAGGCAACAGTGTTATAAAGCTCCCCCTGCCTCCTGGGGTTTAGTGCTTTCCTGTGACTGAGCAGAAAGAGGTGCTGAACCCTTCTGCATAGATACTATTAAATTAGAGGTTAAATCTGATACTGTAACAAGTTACCACCTGGGACCAGAAATGGCTTGCATTTTATTTTTTCTTCCTAGCACTGTGAAATGAACATGGCATATGGCACATTTTAATTTCAGCAAATATTAATTCTTAATGGGAAATGTACACCTGTCTTTGCACTGTTCTTGAATTTCAAAGGTTGAAATTTCAGAAGCAGAATTTTACTGATGTTATTTTGATGCAATTGTAATTAAAGTGAAGAAACTAATATTCTTCTTTAATTGATAGTACATTAATCTGAAAGCTACCTGAGGGGAGGGATTCTGCATTAAGCATGTTATATCCTTAATTAAGTAAAATGCCAGACTTGGAATGAATAATCTTCTGTGCTGTGTGCTGGGTATTTCTCTATATTCTGACCCTCAGAAAAATTATAATGTGACCTAGTCCTGAAGGTAAATATTTGTTAAGAAAGGGGAAAATCTAACACATTATCTGGCTGCACTTTTTAATTTTTTTTAGTAAATAGTAATTTATTACTACTTGAAAATTTCAGCAAGTTATTTTCTTCCTCTATCTAGGGGAAGGTGTTTAAATTAATCTTATTTATGTATCCGTGAGAAGGAGAGCTGAGGTGGGGGTGGAGGAAGGACAAATAAGCAAACAAAAATTAGGTACCAGTTTTTGGCTACATGCAACCTCAGCTTATTTTTTAATGATTTTATTAGGAAGCTTTCTGTATTCTATTTTGTAATGCATTTCCCTGAGGGAACTTTAGAGCTTGCAGGTCTGTTTGCAATTCCTATCAGTTTAGGGGAAGGAAAAAAGAAGAAGAAGAAGAAGAGGATAATGGAAATTTCACATTATTCAGTTTTTTTAAAATCCAGTTTCCTGGCCTGACAATTTCTTAAATCTGTAGACCTTGATGTTTTAATCTCATGCATTCTGATAGAGCCTGATATTCATAACTGGTGAGTTTGATAAATTTTTAACCAGGAAGTTGAATGAGATGGGAAAACACAAGGGGAAGTTGGCATTTTGCACCTTGCCGGGGAGCTTTCTGGTTTCATTTTCACTTCGTACTAGGAGTATTCCCTGGAGGTGTCGAAGCTGCCCAAAGCTGACTCCCATCCATATTGAAATGCCTTTCTCTGAGCTTTCCCAAACTCCAATTTCAGTGCAGGTGGTAATATCTGAACGTGAGCAGTAGAATAGATATCAGTTTAAAACTCATATAAATATACATTCATACTCCATGTGCGAACTTATAAGGTGTGGTATAAATCTTGTCATTTCAACATAAGTAGAATAACAAATAGATTGAAAGGAGGTGACACAGCTGAGAAAACATGTTTGGGATTCGCAATGCTGCTATACACTCATGCCTTCATGAGAATTGAATCTCAAAGATCAGACAATTGATTAGAACAATTCAGTCTCTCTAGTCATTTTTCCAAGTAAATTTAAATGTGAATGTTACCTCAGGAAAGTTTTTCAGTGTTTTATTAATTTTACAAAATGACAGGCACAAGCACAAATAGAGACCAGTAAAATGAACCTTAGTATTGAACCAAGTCCAGATTCAATAATAATCATCAATTAGTCCAGTTATGTGCCATCTATACCTCCATTTATTTCCTCCACATTCCTGGAGTACTTTAAAGCCAAAGGCAGATGTCGTGTGTTTCATCCATAAATATTTTAGTCTATGTCTCTAACCATGATGCTCCTCAGCACTGCAACATTGATTCCCTAAGAAGGTTAACTATGTGATCAGTATTCACATTTTCCAAATGTACTTATGTATTTTTTAAAGCTAGTTTATTTGAACTGAATTCCAAACAAGGATTATAGAATGCAATTGCTTAATAACTTCATATTAAATCTGTATCCCATGTTCATATTTTCCCTTTTTTACTTGCAGTTTCTTTCATTGTTGTTGAAGAAACTGTATTGTCTTCCTGAGACATAATTTGAACACTATCATGACTATGAATTCTTTCTTTTTTACTCAAGGCAAAAAATTTTTGTCTGATAAATTATTTATTGAGCCAATAATACCCATCGTCTATTACAGGGTGAATATAAGTTGAAATAATTTGATGTTAATTGAATATATGACATACACATCTACCCACATGTTCCACTTTTTAAAAAATGTCTGTATAGTTGTACGTAGTTATAGGGTGTATGTGGGATTTTTACACAACATGTAATTTGTAGTAAAGAGGTCAAGTGAACTGAGGTAATATATCACCTCAGACATTTACCATTTCATTGTTTCAGAAACATTCCACATCCACTTCTGTAGTAATTTGAAATATACCCCTCCCCACTACTTCTGTAGCTTTTGGTAGCCATCATTTCACTCTCCATCTCCACCAGATCTTTTGTCTTCTTTCCATATTCCACACATGAGTCAGAACAGGCAATATTTGTTTTCTATCTTAACTTATTTCTCCAGGCATAATGTTGTCCACTTCCGTCCACGGGATTTCATCCTTTCTATGCTGAATAGCATTTCATTGTGTGTACATACAGCATTTTCTTTATTTTTTCTTTATATTTTTTAGCTGAACCCAAAAGATTTTTTTTTATTATTTTTTAATTAAAATCATAACTATACATTTATGGGGTACAATGTGATGATTCGATATACAATGTGGAACGCTTAAGTATGATAACTAGAATCTACAAAGAACTCAATGAGAAAAGAGTAAACACCCCATTTCTATGTGGGCAAGAAACTTGAACAGAAACTTCTCTGAAGATGACGGATGAATGGCCAATAAACATATGAAAAAATGCTCATCATCTTTAATTGTTAGAGAAATGAAAATGAAAACCACTTTGAGATATCACTTAACTCCAGGTTAGTGAGTTAACTCAAGGTTAACTCCACTTAACTCAAGGTTAGCCCACATCACAAAGTCCCAAAGCTGCAGATGCTGGATTGGATGTGGGGATAAGAGAACACTTCTTTACCTCTGGTAGGGTTGCAAACTAGTACAGCCTTTATGGAAAGAAGTATGGAGAATCCTCAAGGAACTCAAACATTTTCTTTATTTGTTCATTGGTGGACATTCCATCTATTGGGTACTGTGAATAGTACTGCAATAACCATGAAAGTACAGGTATCTCTTTAGTATACTGAGTCTCTTTATTTTGGATATGATACCCAGCTATGGAGATTCCTGGTTCATATAGTAGTTTTTGTTTTAGTTGTTTTTTTTAAATGATATCATAATTGTGTATATTACTGAATTTACAGGGTACAATGTACTGATTTTATATACAATTTGGAGTGTCTACATCAAACTAGTTAACATATCATTCACCTCACCTATTTAATTATGTTTAGACATTTATACTCTACTATTAGTATATTTAACATGTACCCTTGCAATATGCACAGTAGGTGAGGTCCCACCCATTACCCTCCCTCCACCCATCCCCTTCCCCTCCCCTCATCCTCCTCTTCTCTCATTTTTTCTGGACTATAAGTGTGTAGAATGTTTATTACAGCCCAATTCATAGTTGCCAAGTCATGGAAGCAGCCCAAGTGCCCATTGACCCATGAATGAATCAATAAATTGTGGTATATGTATGCCATGGAATATTATACAGCCATAAAAAAGATGGAGACTTAACTTCTTTTATGCTTACATGGATGGAGCTGGATCATATTCTTCTTAGTAAAGTATCTCAAGAATGGAAAACAAATACCCAATGTACTCAATACTATTATGAAATCAATATATAATCACCCCACTTTCACATGAAAGATGGTTTTAGTTTTTTGAGGAGCCTCCATTGTGCTTTCCATAGAAGCTGTACTAATTTAAATTCCAACCAAAAGTGTGAAATGTTTTCTCCTTCCCTACATCCTCATCTGTATTCATCATTGCCTGTTTTTTTTTTTTTTATTTTGATAAAAGCTTTTATAACTGGGGTGAGATGACATCTCATTAGTTTTGATTTGCATTTCTCTCATGATTAGTGGCACTGAGCAATTTTTTCATAAAGTTCTTGGCCATTTGTATGTCTTCTTTCGAGAAACATCTATCCAGATCTTTTGCCCATTTTGAAGTGTGTTATTTGGGCTTTTTTTTTCCTATTAAGTAGTTGGAACTCCTTATATATTCTAGTTATTAGACCCTTGTGAGATGTATCTTTTGTCCATATTTTCTCACATTGTTTGGGTTGCTTATTCACTTTGTTGATTATTTCCTTTGCTGTGCAGAAGCTTTGGGCTTGTCCTGTTGCCTGTGCCTTCAGGACTTACTGAAGCAATCTTCACCCAGATCAACGAATGTTTTCCTTTAGAAGTCACACAATTTCATGTCTTTGATTTAAGTCTTCAGCCCATTTTGATTCAGTTCTTATATATGGTGATAGACAGGGCTCTAGTTTCATTCCTCTGCATGAAGCTCTCCAAGTTTCCAAACAGCACTTGTGAAAGACTATCATTTCCCTAATGTATGTTCTTGGTGCCTCTGTCAGAAATCTGATTCTAAATTGACTCTAAATGCATGAAATTATTTCCAGTTCTCTGTTCTGATCCATTAGCCTATGTGTCTGATTTTTTTCTTTCTTTTTTCTTTTTTTTTAATTAAATCATAGTTGTATACATTAATGCAATCATGGGATACAATGTGCTGGTTTTATACACAATTTAAAATATTTTCATCAAAATGGTTAACATAGTCTTCATGACATTTTCTTAGTTATTGTGTTCAGACATTTATATTCTGCATTTAGTAAGTTTCACCTGTACCCTTCTAAGATGCACCTTAGGTGTGATCCCACCAATTACCCTCCCTCCATTCATACTGCCCCCCTCCCTTGCCCTTTTCCCCATATTCTTGTGCTATAATTGAGTTATAGCTTTCATATGATAACCATAAATTACTTTCATAGTAGGGTTGAGTACATTGGATACTGCTGAAACCTTTCAAGGTAGAAGAGGGTGGTCATTGACTTTTAATCTCCTAAAACTAACTTTCAACCCAGGATCCTGTATCCAGCTACACTGAGTTTCATTTATGATGGAGAAATTAAATACTTTAATGACATTTACATGTTGAAGAAATTAGCCATAACTAAACCAGCTCTCCAGGATATTCTCTGAGCTCTCCTCCATAATGAGCAGTGCAATCCTCCACCACAAAAGTAAACTCACTCAGAAACTTTTGATCAAATTCCAACTTCCACAGAGGCGAAAGGATTAAAAATGTTCACTGGTCTTTCAAAAAACTCAATACCCAAAATTCTACTAGGCTTATTAATATTCTCAATTAATGTGATTGGCTTAAACCGTCCTCTAAAGAGGCACAGGCTGGCTGACTGTTTTTAAGCTGCCAGTACTACACTGCTTTGATTACTAACCTTCAGCTTTTAAAAATTTTTCCTGAAGATTGCATTGCCTATCTTAGGTGTTTTATGCTTTCAGATAAATTTTAGGACTTATTTGTTCTGTTTATGTGAAGAAAGTTGTCAGTATTTATTTTACTTCTTTTAGCTTCCATTTTTATTTTTTTTTATTAAATCATAACTGTGTACATGAATGCATTTACGGGGTATAATGTGCTAATTTGATATACAATGTGAAAAGCTTACATCAAACTTGCTAATAAACCAACATCTCACTTACTTATTTGTTGTGGTAAGATGTGAGAGAGAGAAGGTCAGGAGGGAGAGAGGGTACTTGGGGGCACGTCATCTATTGTTTCTAATGCAATGGTACATTTTAAAACTATTTAGAGTATAAATTTCATTAGTACTTAGACAGGGATTGCATTGATTCTTTAGATCACATTGGGTATTATGGGCATTTTAACAATATTGATTCTTCTAGCCTATGAACATAGGATATCTTTCCAACTCCCCCTGTTTTTTTTTGTCATCTTAAATTTCTTTATCAACATTTTGTTATTTTCATTGTAACTGTCTTTAACTTGTCTTGGTGAAGTTTATTCATACTTATTTTATTTTATGTAACTATTATAAGCAAATTGCTTTCTGGGTGTCTTTTTCAGGTTGCTTACTCTTTTGCATGTAGAAATTCATTGATTTTTATATGTTGATTTTATATCCTGAAAACTTACTGAATTTGTTTTTCAGTGTTAACAGTATTTTGGTGCAGTTGGTAGGTTTGTCTAAATATAAGATCATATCATCTGCAAGTGAAGATAATTTGATTTCCTTTTTTTTCTCAGTTTGAACCCCCTTTATGTCTTTTCTGTGTGTAATTGCTTTGTCTAGGGCTTCCAGTACTATGTTGAATAAAAGTGGTGAAAATGTGCATCTTGTTCCAGATATTAGAGAAAGAACTTTCAGTTTTTCCTCATTTGGCATGCTACTGGCTATGGGTTTCTTGTATATGGCCTTTATTATGTTGTGGTATGTTCCTTTGATACCCAATTTGTTGGGAGTTTTTATCGTGAAGGGATGCTACATGTTTTTGAATGCTCTTTGGCATCTATTGAAAGGACCATGTGGGATTTGTTCTTTTATTCTGTTGATGTGATGTATCACACGTACTGATTTGCATGTGTTGAAACATTTTTGCATCCTAGGGATGAATTCCAATTGATCATGATGAATGATCTTTTTTATGTGTTGTTGAATTTAGTTTGCTAGCTTATTGTGGAGGATTTTTACATCTATATTCATCCGAGATAATGATTTGCAGTTTTATGGTTGTTGTTGCTGTCGGATTTTGTGTGGTTTTTGGTATCAAGGTAATACTTGCCTTGTAGAATGGGTTTGACTATTCCTTTCTCTATGTTTTTTTGGTTTGAGTTTGAGTAAGATTGTTGTTAGTTTTTTCTTCACATGTTAGGTAGCATGCAGCAGTAAAGGCATCAGGTCATGAGCTTTACTTTGAGGAGAGATGTTTTATTACTGCTTCTACCTATTAGTTGTAAATGTTCTATTAAGGTTTTCTGTTTCTTCATCATTCTATCATGGTAAGTTGTATGTATCTGCAAATGTGTTTCTTTCTTCTATGTTTTCCAACTTGTTGCTGTTTTGTTTCATTTTGCTCTTTGTTTTCTTTTAGAATTTTACCAAATCTTTAAAGAAGCTCTAGTACTATATTACATAACCTTTTCCAAAACATAGAAAAAGGAAGAATACTTCTCAACACTTTCTATGAAGTAAATATCACCCTGATCCCCAAATCAGGAAAAGACCCAATTAAGAAAGAAAACAATAGTCATTAATGAATATTGATGCAGAACTATTCGATATGATCCTAGCAAACAGAATTCAACAACACATCAAAAAAATTATACACCATGATCAAGTTGGTTTAATCCCAGGGTTACATGATTGGTTCAACATATGTAAATCCATAAATATAATACATCACATAAATAAAATAAAAAAACAAAAATCGCATGATTCTCTCAATTGATGCAGAAAAAGCTTTTGAAAATATTCAGCACCTTTTCATGATCAGAACACTTAAGGAAGTAGGCTTAGAAGGGTCACTTCTGAAACTGATAGAGGCCATATACAGCAAACTCACAGCCAGTATCATACTGAATGGGATAAAATTGAAAACATTTCCACTCAGATCTGGAACTAGTTAAGGATGCCCACTGTCTCCACTGCTATTCAATGTAGTAATGGAAATCCTAGCCATTGTGATCAGGAAAGAGAAGGGGATCAAGGATATTCAAATGGAGTCAGAGGAGATTAAACTCTCACTCTTCACTCATGATACGGTCCTATACCTGTAAAACCCCAGGGACTCAACTAAAAAACTCTTAAAAGTGATCAAGGAATACACAGCGTCTCAGGATATAAAATAAATACTTTTCCAATTTCTTGGCATATGGTTGCTCATAATAATCTCTAATGATAATTTGAATTCTTGTGGTATCAGTTGTAAAGTCTCCATTTTCATCTCTAATTTTGTTTATTTGGAATTCCTCTTATTTTTTTTTCTTAGTCTGGCTTAAAATTCATTGATTGTGTTTATTTTTTCAAAAACCATCTTTTTATTTCATTGATCTTATGTAGTTTTTATTTCCAATTTCATTTCTTTCTGCTCTGATCATTACTATTTCTATTCTATTAATAATTTTGAGGTTTTTTTCTCTTTTCTCATTTTTAGAGTTACATTATTAGGTTGCTTATTTGTAGTCTTTGTACATTTTTGATGAGGGCATTTATTGCCATGAACTTTCCTCCTAGTGTTGAATTTACTGTATCCCATAAGTTTTGATATGTTTAGTTTCAATATTAATTTGTTTCAAGGAAATTGTTTAATTTTCTTCTCAAGTTCTTCATTGACCAGTGGTTATTCTGGAGCATGTTGTTTAATTTTCATATATTTGTATAGTTTTCAAATTTGTTCTTGTTATTGGTTTTTAGTTTTATTCTATTGTGGTTATAAAAATATTAGCCATTATTTCAAATATTTTTCACTACTATGAGAAAGTGAAACACAGAATCTGTCCCGGAAAATGTTTCATATGCTGAGGAGAAGATTGTGAATTCAGTAGCTTTTAGAGGAATTGTTTTATAATTGTCCAACAGGTCCATTTGGTTAACAGTACAGATTAAGTCTGGTGTTTCCATGTGGCTTTCTATCTAGATAATGTGTCTGATGATGACAGTGAGGTGTTAAAGTCCCCAACTATTATTGTATCAGGGTTTTTCTCTCCAACTCTAATAATTTTGTTGTATGTACCTTGGTCCTCTAGCATTGAATATATATGTATGTGTGTGTGTGTGTATGAAATATATATTATACATATATGTATAATTATATCTTCATGATGAATTGGCCCCTTTATCTTTATGTAATGACCTTTAGTGCCTCTTTCACAATTCTTGTCTTGAAATCTATTTTTTCTAATGTAAATATCCCTACTTCTGCCCTTTCTTGGTTTCTCTTTCCATAGACTATCTTTTTCTATCCCTTTGTTTTTGCTTTGTGTGTCTTTACAGATGAAATGAATTTCTTGTAGATAACATATAGTTTTGTTTTTTTTTAATTTATTTACCCACCTCATGCCTTTACCTTTATTTGCAGAATTTGGTACATTTACATTTAGTGTCATTATTCTAAGGTAATAACTTACCTTTGCCATTTGGTTATTTGTATTCTGGTTGTTTTATTAGTTATCTATTCCTTTCTTCCTGTCTTCTTGTGTGTATAAGTGATTTTATCTGTTATCGTGTTGTAATTTCTTCTATTTTTTATGGATCTATTATAGGCTTTTCTTTTGCAATTGCCATAAAGCTTGCAAAAGGCATCTTGTCACCAATCATTTTACTGATGACAATTTAACTCTGGTCACAAAGAAAAGAAACACAAAATAAATCAGTCAAACAGAAAGCTGAAAACCTCTACACATTTTTTTTTTATTTGTGAATAAATGACAGGGTCTTACTTTGTGGCCTTGGCTATAATGTAGTGGCATCATCATATCTCACTGGATTTTCAAACTCCTGGGCTTGAGCAATCCACTTGCCTAAGTCTTTAGAGTAACTGGGATTCTAGGTGTACACACCATGCCTGGCTATCTTTTATTTTATTTTATTATTTTTTTTTGTGGAAACAGGATCTCTTTATGTTTTCAGGGTGGCCTTGAACTACTGGCTTCAAACTATCCTTTTACCTAAACCTTCAAAAGTATTAGGATTATAAGTGCAAACCACCATGCCCTACCAAAACTCTACTGACTTTTCATTGTCACTATTTATATCTTTTCATATTTTCTGTTTCTTAACAAATTGTTTTAGTTATTACTATTTTTGATAGATTTGTCTCTTAGTCTTTAAATACCACAATTATAGTTTTAAAATATTCTGTATTTTTGCATGCTTACTTACCAATGAGTTGGATACCTTTATGAGGTTTCTTGTTGAGAATAAGTGACCTTTTCTTTCACATTGAAGAACCTCCTTTAGAATTTATTTTATGACTAGAAATGGTTTCAATGAATTGTGCTTTGTTGAGAAAGTCTACTTCTTTCGTATGAAAGATAACTTTGCTGGATGCAATATTCTTGATTAGAAGATTTTTCCTTCAGTACTTTAAATATGTCTTCTCACTCTCTACTGGTCTGTAACATTTCCACTAAAATGTTTGTTGCCAGACATAACAGAGGGATTTTTTTGTATTTTTTGATTTTTTTTCCTCTTACTGTTTTTAGGAACCCTTCTTTTTCCTTAACATTTGAGAATTTCATTTGTACAGCTTGAGGCAGTTTTATTTGGGTTGAGTCTCCTTGATGTTCTTTGACTGTTCTTGTAACTAGATATTCATATCTTTCACTAAGTTTGAGCTTCTTAACTAGATATTAATATCTTGCACTATGTTTGGAACATTCTCCATCATTATTTCTTTGAATAAAGTTTCTATCCCAATCTCTTTCTCAATATTCTCTTTAAATACTAAAACTCTTATATTCATCCTTTTGAGACTATTTTCTAGATCTTGTAGGCATACTTCATTCCTTTTTTCCCTCTTCTGACTGTATTTCTTTTTTTCTTTTTTTTTGAGACAGAGTCTCACTTTGTCACCCTTGATAGAGTGCCATGGCATCATAGCTCACAGGAACCTCCAACTCTTGGGCTCAAGTGATTCTCTTGCCTCAGCCTCCCAAGTAGCTGGGTCTACAGGCTCCCAGCACAACACCCAGCTATTTTTTGAGATGAGGTCTCGCTCTAGCTCAGGCTGGTCTTGAACTGGCACCTGACTGTATTTTTTCAAACAACCTATTTTTTTATGATTTTATTGAATCATAATTGTGTACATTGGTATAATCATAGGGCATAATGTGCTTCATATACATTCAGAAATATTTTGATTGTACTGTTACAGATAGCCTCCATGGCATTTTCTTGATCACTATATAAAGACATTGATACTCTACATTTAAGAAGTTTCACCAGTACCCTGCTAAGATGCACTGTAGGTGTGTTCCCACTAATTGCCCTCCCTCTACCCATCCTTCCCCCTCCCCTCCCCTCCCTTTCCCTTTTCCCTGTATTCCTGTGCTATAATTGGGTTTTAGCCTTCATATGAAAGCTATAAATTAGCTTCATATTAGGGCTGAGTACATTGGATACTTTTTCTTCCATTCTTGAGATACTTTGCTA
>CAUYON010111921.1:0-23822 GCA_963573935.1 Arctocebus calabarensis | reverse complement strand
CATTCCTTTTTTTTTTTTTTTTTGAGACAGAGCCTCAAGCTGTCACCCTGGATAGAGTGCTGTGGAATCACAGCTCACAGCAACCACCAATTCCTGGGCTCAAGCGAGTCTCCTGCCTCCGCCTCCCAAGTAGCTGGTACCACAGGCACCCGCCACAACGCTCGGCCATTTTTTTTTTTTTTTTTTTTTGGTTACAGCCGTCATTGTTGTTTGGCAGGCCCGGGCTGGATTCGAACCTGCCAGTTCAGGTGTACGTGGCCGGTGCCTTAGCCCGTTGAGACACAGGTGCGAGCCCGCACACCACATTCCTTTTGCCTGAACTGCTCTGCCATGCCTTTGCCATCTGGTGAATTTCCCACTCCTATGAGGTTCCACGGAGTCCCCTAGGAGCTCCTGCTTCAGAGCACACGTCAGCCACACTGCTTTTCTACTACAGTGGACGGCGACCCTGTGGTAGAAATCCCTGCTCCAGACCCCTCACACTGTGCAGGTCTCCCGGACTGGATTCAGAGTCATGCACTCGATAGCACCGCTGGCCCCTGGGCACTCGTCCGAGCCCTGCTCCCTGCTTCCTCTGCGACTCGCTGCCTCTGGCTCTCATGCCTTACCCACTGTGTGCCCCCCTCCTGAATTATAAACCCCTCAGAGAGTAGGAACCATGTCCTACTCGCCTCTATACCCTACACGTTTTCTACTAAGACTTTGCATGTGGCAGGAGCCGATTAGTTAAATAAACAGACGAACTCTCCTGTGTTTGTGGGTGTGACCTGGTGGAGGTTGGGGCAGGCTGGGAGTCTTGGCCAGTAGAGAAACTCCAACTCCAGCTCCAAGCTCCAAGCAGCTTTCTATCTGCGTGGGAGGATGGAAGTGGCTTGAAGTTTGTGGTCATTCTTCAGAAGATAGAGCTTTGGTCAGAAAAAGGAAAGAGGAAGAGGCCAAAGACGCCAACCCCATTCCAAAGACGAGGTGATGCTTGTAGCCTAACAGAAGGCACCACGAGTCTTCAGCTGCCCTAAAACCCAATGGCTTCAATGAATAATGATGATAACAGTAAAAAAATGGGAAAAGCACTCAAAACGTTAACAGCAGCTGCTTCTGTGTTGTAAGATTACAGCCATTTATGTTGGGGGATTCCCTCCTTGATTCTCTAATACTCTTGCTATTTTCTCTGGGAAAGATACAGAAGGACCATTTATTTATTTTGTAGAGACAGAGTCTCATGTTATCACCCTCAGAAGAGTGCTGTGGCGTCACCAGCTCACAGCAAACCTCCTACTCTGGGCTTAGGCGATTCTCTTGCCTCAGCCTCCCCAGTAGCTGGGACCACAGGTGCCCCCCACAACGCCCGGCTATTTTTTGTTGCCGTCTGGCCAGGGCCGGGTTTGAACCTGCTACCCTCGGTATATGGGGCCAGCGCCCTACCCACTGAGCCACAGGTGCTCCCCTACATTAATGTTTTAAACACAGAAATTATATTTTAAAAGACATAATATACTTTACCTCTAGAGTCCCAGTCAATATGTGTTATGTAACTAGAAGCACCTTTGCAGATGCCAACCCGTTTGCTTGTAAGGACGTTGTAAATATCCACAAAGTTATCATGGGATGCCACGGCAAGGTATTTCCCCGTATCTATAAAGAAAAAGGTGCAGTTAGCACCAAAACATTTGATGTGGGATTTACTGATAGGAACTTAGTATTTTAAAGTGAGGAAAAGATTAAGGAAACATTTAAAATAGTCTATTCTTGTAAATGTTTTGTCCCCAGATGGTGGTATTTTAAAAGGCATTTGCTGTCATTGTCACCTTTTGAAAATTTAATGTCAGAGATCATTTCTTTCCTGTGATGGAAGGAGACCATATCTTCGACAGTGTCAGCATTTACAACCAGGAAACTGCCATCATTCAAGCCGACTGCCAAGGCTTTCCCATCCGGGGAGAAGGCACAGCATCTTCCACCTGCAGAAGGAGCCACAAGGACACTCACTCTCCGGCATTCACCGTCAGGCAAACCAAACCAAGACATGGAGAAATTGGCTTCTGTGCGTTACGCATGGCCGTGCGACCGCGTCTTCAACACTGCACTCGTGGGGAACTCAAACTTCATAAGTGAAAACATCCTTTGCCCCCAACCCAAGAAAAATGGTCCTAATGTCCAAAACACGTTTACAATTTCATTCATTTCTTAGTATCTGAATACCTGGGTTTTTCAAAAGACAAGAGGGTCCAATGTGAAGAAAAGGAGTAGACTAGAACCAGTATCTTTCCTTTCAAGAAAAGATTCTTTTGCCTATAAATCACAAACTTTATTTTTCCATTCTTTTGGAAGCACCATGTCTGGCATACACACAAATCGGAGATGTCTAAGAAAATTCTGTATAATAGTAACCTCTTTGAGGGTCCTGTGGTGACCTGGGGGAGGCTGTGTCTTTTAGAGCACGACAGGGTGGGGAGAGCCTGTCGCACATACGAAGGATGACAGGAAGGCACACACAGAGCGCGTACACACACACACACACACACACACACGTTCTTCCCGAATGGTACTGCCAATCAGGAATGCTACGGCAGGCCACAGCCCCATGTTCCTTTCCATTTATAGCTTTTTCTAATACCTTGTCTTTCTCTTTCCCCTTTGTATGTATTTTACCTTACAAGATAATTGGTGTAGAGCATGCCACAATTTTTCTATGCCAATAAAAGAAAATTGAAGAGATGTTTCTCATATGGAAGGAAATAACCTCACCCTTTCCCTTATCTAGAAATTCAACTTCTTTTTTTATTTCAAATTAATATGAGAGGACCAATTTTTAGGTTATGTTGTTTTCACTCTAAGCTAAAGTTCAAGTTGTAGTTGAGCCCTTCACCCGGGGGTGTGTGAAGCACCCCCACTTGTGTACATTAGGTGAGATCCCACCAACTGCCCCCTGTCTTCCCACCAGCGATGTCCAAAAAAATGAAGGAATGTCATTACAGAACTCCTATTCTTAAATACTACCTCTTGTTCACACCCTTGGCACCAAGAGACAATATTTAAGAATAGGTGTTCTGCAATAACATTTCTAGAAATCATTTTCTGGACATCATGCCTTGTCTACAAAGAAGATGGCTTTAGAGAATCTTGTTCTACCTTTAGCCACTCCAAATCTCTGATCTATGGATCACAGCACATCATTCTTGGGGTGAAAGATTTTATTCCTACCTCTTTTGTCCTGGGAAGAATGGAATATGGACAACACTCTCTCGACGGGGGTCTGTAAGGCTCCTTGGCTCCAGGAGATAGAGCTGGGCCTGCAACGTTCTCTATAACACTTCTTTACAGGCTCACATGGGACGTTTCTGAATGAGGAACATGGACTTCATGGCGGTGCGTTTAATGGGAAGCCTGTTTAAGAGTATGCCCACCCCCACCTCCACTCATACTGGTCAGCACAGCCACACAGCCTCGTGCTATGGCATTTCGTACCGAGCCCTGCAAACTCCTCTGTCACCATTAACAGTACGCTGAAAGCCATCTTTATACCAATAAGTTTATATCGGCTCACCTAAATTCTATCTTTATTTGTATGCGCACTTACCATTTATTCACCTGCTCTGAGTCAGACATGGTGCTGGTACCGGGAGAACAAGCCTGCCCTTGATGAGTGTTATGAAGATTAACTCTATCATACAAATGATAGAGAGTGCAAAGGACAGTCACCAGTAATTACACCAGGAACAATGTGGACAGAATGATCATCCTATCAAAAGTGGGTCAACAGTTGTTCAACTAATTTTTAACCTGGGGTATAAAGTCCCTTGACTGACATTCCAGTCCTCTACCATGAGGGGACTATCATTTCCCCCAGGATAAACCAGTGGCCAGAAGGATCCAAGCTTGTAAGAGCACAGGCTTTGGGCTCAGACTTGGAATTGTAGCTCCCCTGCCTGCCAGGACCCAGGAGTTTAGGATAAAGAGACGCATCACGTCCAAGGGAGACAGTGTCCAGAAGTGGCCATAGGCCACCAGGAGCCACACTGCCTGGGTTTGAATTCAGTTTCATTACTTGCTAGCTGTGCAAATTACTTAAGTTCCCTGTGCCTCAGTTTCCTAATCTGTAAGTGGCAATAATAACGGCATTATTCACTGGGCTTCACTAAATGTGAAGGGCTCAGTCCTACCAGCCACCACCACTGCTGTTCCACTGTCTCGACATCTGTGTCTTACTCCCTAGAATACACTCTTCACGTCTCTCTACTGAAAAAACTACTCAGTGCAAATATTCTGGGCCAGATCCCAATCTTTTCCTCTTCTGTCTTGAGGACTTTTGAGCCTGAGGTCTCATGACAACTCCTTGATGAAGCGATTCTGGGCAGATCTCCGCTGAGCCCCTGCGGCACCTCGTTTGTCAGATTACCTTCGGTCCATCCCTCCACGTTTCCTCCTCACCCTTTCCACACCTGCTTTGTGCCCAACGCTGGCCTGCGCGGACCGTGTCAATAGGTCCCTTGTCCTCTGGTGGACAGGAGACTGGAGGGCCGGAGGCAGCAGGAGGAGGTTGGGGGATTCATTCTCTCTCTGCCTCCTGCAGGGTCGCACTCACGCTGCCCCGACCCTTATAATAGATCTATTTTTAAGATCTCAAATTACAGTTCGAATGGACCTTTGGGAGCTGGGACTGTGTTCAAGTGCTGTCCATCTCTGACACTAGATACCTTCATCTTGGGGTCTTAGTGCCTGCTGCTGCGACTCAGTAAATGTTCCCTGAGATCTGTGCTTCTCAGTATACCTCTTGGTCTTCATATTAAATATTGTTTCTCCATCTAACTGACCTTTGTTTTTCAGTAATAATTTCTGGAGACCATGAGTCACAAAGACAAAGCACGTTCTTCGCCAGCTGGTGAGTTTCGACTGACTCTTAAGCTGTGGATGAGATGAGGAAGGACATGTTGCCCCCAGGTGGCGAGTGTCTGCGCAGCGCCAGGGAAGGGAAGTGAGCAGTGAGCTGGACCAGGCCAGCCTACGGAATAATCCTACCTGTGCTCAGTTCTGACTACGGCAGGTGTTCTCAGTAAATATTAGTTGAATTCATAATAGATGCAACACCTTCTGTAGCTTGTAAATACATTTACAGATGCTCTGAGGGCTACGTACCTTTTTTGAGTTTCCGTACCGCCAGCATACGGTGCTGGGCAGATAATTCCCAGATCCGAAGTGTTTTGTCATCGCTTACTGTTGCACAGATGGGCAGGAGAGGGTGAGCAGCCAGCCCCCACACCTCCCCTTCCATGTGCCCCTGTGGGAGAGGAAAAAGGGCAACATAAACTTGGCTCCGCTTTCGGGCCAGCTCCTCCTCAGCCTTGTGCTGGATTTTCAGCCTGAGTATATCCCAACAGGTACACACACAAATCAACAAAGTTTGGGCTTCCTTTGCCCAAAATGATTACACTAAATAATTTTTTTCATTTGAACTTGAATCTACACCTAGGCCTACAGAATGCCAAATTATTCATCTGGAAAGCAGAACCTGGGCTCTTTGCTTCGTGGTTTTATTTGATATGATGCCAAACATCTTACTTAGAAACATCCAGGTGAATAGTGAAATACCCTCATTTTATCCTGCTTGATGCTGAGTAAACACAGTGTATGTACCTCTTAGAAAAGCAGCTTGATCATTAGGACACAAATTGCTTCTTTCAATAAAATCATACTCTAAAAGACATAGGTAGCACCTGTCTTTGCGATAACAGTGTTCTCATTATTTACGCAGTTTTAGTCCTTTGAATGCATAGCACACTGGTAAAGCAGAAATAAAGAGCTGGATTTGCATTTCCAGTGTCCTGGGTGTAGCTCAGGGTTAGCGCCTGTTCATAGATTGGTCTATCTACACGCCACACTGAACATCAGACACCAGGAAGGTGCTTAACATCACTGGACCAATTCTGTGTATGGCTCATCACAAATGCACTCGGCTGGCTTAAAATAACCACAGTATTTCTTTAAGTGAACAATTAAGAAGGAGAAAATGACTTTGATTCCTATAATTTATCACTCAATAATGCAATGTAAAGAAGAGATTCATGCTACAGAGCAATAAAACAGACCCAATTATTTACTGAATTTCTGCTTTTAATGGTTAATTATAAAAACATTTTGCTTAGTCAAGCAAAAAGGAAGACCACACACAGGCATCTGAAAGGGGTTTGTAGCTGGAATGCTTTGGGGAACAGGTGGCTTTCCAACGAGAAATAGGGTGATTCCAATTTAATTGGGAAGCTACTTGAACAAAACAGTAATTTGGCTGAAGACGCAAAGTTCCATGTACAGCTGCTGTTCTGAGAAAATGAGTGGCTGAGGGGAACAGACCTGGGTTTTAGATTGATTTGATTTGGGGGCATCCTGCATCCCCAATTTTCTCTTCAGAAGCCCCTCAACTTGACAGTCCTGGTCACATCCTCCCAGACCAGCTCTGCGTGGGGCTCCTCCATGGACTCAGTCCCTTTGGAAATTTGCATGAGGACAGGGTTGTTGTGGGTTCTGAGATCCTTTCAAATGACTGCTTCATTCTGATTTCAAGATTCTATTTCCTTTATCTAATCTGATTATTTTAATGCCTGTGTCACTCAGGAATGAATAGTGAGTGAGGCAGGCTAGAAGAAACTTTTTGTTTTTTCTTAAAGACACAGGGTCTTGCTCTATTGCCCAGGCTGGAGTGCAGTGGCATGAACATGGCTCACTGCAGCCTCAAAGTCCTGGGCTCAAGCGACTGCTGGCAGTCCCAGGAGAGCAGGAGGCCCTTGTTCCACTGTGCACCCCACAAAGCACAGGACTGACCTTGGCGGGAGCCCAGCAAACATCAGTGGAACTGAACTACTCCAGTTCTACCTAACGGGACACAACAAACGATAGGATGAAAAAGGAAAGAGAGATGCTGAGAAAAAAGGGAAAGAATGGTGCAATTGTAAGGAGAGAAACAGTGGTAACCAGTTCTGATCTGAAGATTCTACCAGCCCCACTGGCTACTCCAAAGCTCACGGGCTTTCCCACCATAGCCACACTAGGAAATGTGGGGAGCAGACTGGTGCAGAGACAGACCTTGGTTTGAATTCCTCCTCTGCAGTTCTTAGCATGTGGTTGTGAGCAATTAACTGGGCTTTGGGGTCCTCATCTACAAAACGATCTCAACTGAGCAAATTTGTTGCGGAGAGGAGGGGGAAATTTTGCACGAGAGTATGGCCTGGCACATATTAGATACTCAGCGAGTGGTAGTTGTGATTATTTTTATTACTAGAACAATGGAAATGAATACAGGAAAGAACAGAATTGTAGAGAAATAGTGAAAAGCATCTACCGTTCAAGTTCACAACCTACTTAAATAAAATGATCTCAATTATGACATAATACTTGTTAAAGTGAGGAGACTTAGAGCTTAAACCTCATGGTACTGTTTAAAAACTATATCACATATTATAGGCTAGATCTTCCAAAATATTTAGCAATATGGCATGTAAGGAAACAGTTTAAATGGACAAACTTTGGGGGTTAAAAAGAAATACTTTTCAATAAAATTAAATAAATGATCAGAAAGAAAGAAAAATCAGTTTGGAAGGGAATAATAAAAAAGTGAGAACAGCTGGAGAACCAAGAATTCAGGCCTCAAGGATGCACAGTCTCTACCCTGGCTGCTGTGGAGGTTTGTTTTCAATGCAGAGTTTTTTCTTTTTAAAATACAGATTTATTCAGGATATCCAGGGTGGGGCTTGGGCATGTATATTTTTAAAACCTTGTAGTGTTCTGGGCCACAGCATGTACGCAGCCCTATTTCCATGGTACTGTAAATCAGAGGAACCCTCTCAGTCGGACTCTGGGGTTCACCCCCAGCACAGCAAGCCTGCAGGCCCGACTCGGATCAAGGGAAGGAGAGGCAATAGCTTCCCTGGACCCACAAAACCACACTGCATACTCTTCTCACTCCTACTTCTGAACGCACATCATTCACCCCTCGCCACGCCCCCTCTGCCTAGGTATATGGTCTATCCGTCACCAAACTGGGCAGGACACCTACTCACCTTCCCATCCCATACCACCCCACCCTGAGGGAGATGTTATCATTTCTTTCTCTTTGAGGATTCTGATGATGTTTATGTTAACTTGATTTTGCCTAAATATGACTCTTGAGGGGAGAGGTGGGTAAGGAGCAGTTCATGTGATTATGTGGGTCAAGGCTGAGACTAGACCCCCCCCACAACTCGCTTCTTTGGCGTGGGGGAAGCACATAGCCTGTCTTGTTAGTTTTGTGGATGGACAGATCAAGAGGACGCTTCCCCCATACTTGGACCTGATGTAAATGGTGAGATTCTGGACTTGGAGCAGGTCCTGTAACTGGACGTGGCTCCCGAGGACTGTGGCAGGGGTATTTTGCAGTGGAAATGATAGCAGTAATTGGTGGCCAGAGTGGACTATAAAGGACAGACTCTTGACTGAGGTGGCCCTCATGGCCCTCCTGACTTTCACGCTGTTGCGTGTCACTTCCCTTCAAACACGGCATGGCCCATGGCTTGTTTCTAACCAATAGAATATGGCAAAAGTGATGGTATGTTCATGCTTAAAGGTGTATGATGATGTGATTATGCTACAGAAGACCATGGTGTCTACCTTACACTCTTATTAGCTTTGTGGAAGCAGGCAGCTGTGTTGGGCAGCCCCTATGTAACAAAATACTGTGGGCAGCCTCTAGCAGCTGAGGTGGCCTCTGGCCAGCAGTCAGCCGGAATAAAAGCCCTTGGTCCTATGACGGCAAGAAATGGAATTCTGCCAACAATCTCAGCTGTGCGTCAGTCCTATAACCACAGGAACTGAATTCTACCAATAACCTCTTCCACTGAGGCTAGTGGTAGAATTCAATGGACTGCAACCCTTGCCTTTACTGTAGCCTTGCACAACCCTGAGCAGAGGATGCTGTTAGGCAACTGTGACATAATAAACATGTGTTGTTTTAAGCTGCTACATTTGGTGCGATTTGTTACAAAAAGTAACCAATTCAACACTTGCACCACAGACGGTGTCTCCTTAAATTTTGTGCCCTAAGCATCCCCTTTTCTTCTCCCACTCCCAGCCCTAAGAGGAACCAGTGGTCTAGGATATGCACAAACACAGCACCTGAATGAGCAGTGTCATTGGGCCATTCTTATCAATTTCCAGAATCTCTCCATTTTTGGTTCCCACCAGGATATGTCCATGTCCCAAAGTGATGGCACGAATTGAAGGGTTATCTTCCAAAAGCAAACCTATGAGTGAGGGGAGATGTTTGATATTTAATAGAACAATAACAAAAAAACCTGATTATCAGTATAAATTCGACTTGCATAGTTCCCAAATACTAGGTACTAGACAGTCAGTGATCCTTGACGTTCCTATCAGGGACAAAGAGCTCTGAATGTGGGAGAGAGAGAGAGAACTGATTTGTAATAGTTTTCCAAGAATGTTAGCACTATCATCTCCATCCCCATGAACAGAAAGATTTCTATTGCATATTTCAGAATGGCACCTTTTGAGCTAGTTGACAATGCTGCTCTTTTAATGGCATAAGTCTTCAAACATCTTTCAAACATATCATCCCAGAGCTCCACGATTCCATCCTTTCCACCGGTTACAAAGCCCTGTGGAGGCAGACATGGCAGGTGTTATATGTACATCCAAATGGCAGTGACCCACCCAGCTCCGAGAGGGTTCCCCCAAGGGTGAGGCAGCTCTGTGACGGGTATCTATTTAAACACTATATGAGGCTGAAAAATCTTTTGTAGTAAGAACATTTGTCATAGAATATTTTCTGGAAACATCTCTCCCCCCCTCCCTAGCAGGATTAGACACGTTTGCACTGTGTCCACTGCACTCTCCTCAGGACACGAGTCCCTGTGGTACAGGGGCAGCCCCCACCCTAGCAGAGCTTCTGGTACCACCTGTGCTCCTACTTCATGATTTGGGATTATTAGGACTAATATCACAATTTCAAATTATTGTTAAATGAGAAAGAAAAAACCATCATTATTTAAGAGTAACTTATGTACCCAATATAACAAAACTATTGCATTATTTTGTTCAATAGATATCAATTTCCACAAAAATTAAAACCCAGATTAATTTTTACAAAACCTGGAAAGTAAAAAGCTTAACACATTGGTCTTTTTTATTTTTTTAAACAGAACAGTGATTTTCATTCTTGTTCTAAGTTTGTGATTTTTTGGTTTTTCTAGTTTTTCCCTTCTGGAAATTTATCATATATGCCGGTTGTTCTAAGAAGAGTTTTTGTTTGTTTGTTTGTTTGTTTGTTTATATAGAAACAGAGTCTCACTTTATCGCCCTCAGTAGAGGGCCGTGGTGTCACACAGCTCACAGCAACCTCCAACTCCTGGGCTTAGGTGATTCTCTTGTCCCAGCCTCCCGAGTAGCTGGGAGTATAGGCACCTGCCACAGAGCCTGGCTATTTTTCTGCTTTTGCAGTTTGGCCGAGACCGGGTTTGAACCCGCCACCTTCGGTATATGGGGCTGGTGCCCTACTTGATGAGCCACAGGTGCCGCCCTGTTTGTTTGTTTTTTTTTTAGACAGAGCCTCAAGCTGTCACCCTGGATAGAGTGCCGTGGCATCACAGCTCACAGCAACCTCCAATTCCTGGGCTGAAGCGAGTCTCCTGCCTCCGCCTCCCAAGTAGCTGGGACTACAGGCGCCCGCCACAATGCCGGCCATTTTTTGGTTGCAGCCGTCATTGTTGTTTGGCGGGCCCGGGCTGGATTCGAACCCGCCAGCTCAGGTGTACGTGGCTGGCGCCTTAACCCGCTGAACCACAGGCGCCGAGCCCTGTTTGTTTGTTTTTAAGAAAAATACTGAGTGATTTGTTGTTTTCTCAGACATTTTTAGTTTGAGCATTTCATTAAATTTATAAGGAAATAATATTTTGAGGTACAGTATATTAAATGGCCTTATTATAGAAGTTGTACCCAGAGAAATTCAATCCTCAAATTAAATTTAAATGTACCATCTTATATTGTGACAGTTTTGTCTTTCCCCATGATATTTGCAGCTTAACTTACCACACAAGAGCATTTAAACAAGTTCTCATGTTACTTCCAGGCCTACAGAAATTCTGCATTCTGCTTTAATCTTTTCTAACATTTGCAGTTTAACCAAAAACCTATTTGCCAGTAATGGCACTTAACCATTAGATGTTAGACGCACAACCATTACACCTGCACATCTAACAAGAACCTACTTTTCACCAGGGGACAGGTAAATGAAAAATGAGGCTTGGCTTAGCTAAATGTTCTGGGTTGCTTAGACTGGTAGTCAGAAATCACAGATGAACTGGTACCACCAAATAAACCACAAGTAACTGGAAAAACTTGGTATTTGCTGGCAAGTTGCTTAAAGAAGTTGTTTTAAAGGCTTGGGAGGCGTGGTGACTTAAATGTTTGTTCCCTCCAAAATTCATGTTGCAATTTAATTGCCATTGTAACAGTATTAAGAGATGGGACCTTTAAGAGAGGTTCGGACTCTTAAAAGAGGTGGGGCCCTCAGGAATGGGTATTGGCATTCCTGCAATAGCAGGTTCATCATAGAAGGTGAACATGGCCCCCTCGCACGCTCTTTTCCCTTCCACCTTCTGCTCTGGGATGATGCAGCAAGACGGCCCTGAGCAGATGCAAGCCCTTGATCTTGGGCTGCCCAAACTCCAGAACTGTGAGCTAATAAATTCTGTTCCTTATAGATTACCTAGTTTCAGGAATTCTGCCATAGCAGCAAAAATAGACCAAGACAGGAGGTAAGTGAACACTGCAAGGAGTACTGCGAGGCAGGTGGCCAGACCAGGGCAATGAGGGGCTTGGGTGGAAATACAGCCGGCGAACACACTTCATTCCCGCCCTCTTGCTAAAGCTGACCCTGTCTACACAGGAGCAAACTGGTCATGAATATGACTTCTGGTCATAACGAACTGATACATGGGACAATAATCTAACCACTTGGAATTTCAGGTCTCTGCTCATTTTACCCTCAAGGAGGAAAACAGAGCTGAACTATTTCTTAGTCCCCTTCTGTTCCTGTATGTCAACATTTCTCCTGACCCTTCTGAAGAGGCCTGAATAGTGAGAGCCAGGAAAAGCAAGTGTGAAAAAAGCGGAGAGAGACTGCATATAAAGAAACAACTATAAACAAAAGGGATCGTAACATGTTCGTGTTCTTCTCCCTCTCTTCCCTCAGCTGAGTTTCACAACAACTACTTCCTAATTCAGACAGGACTGTTTTTAGAACCGGGCATCCCCTTGGTGTGCCTTCCTAAGACTGTCTTATAATTTTTGGAAGCTGATGAGGAAAATGAACTCTGACAAACAAGCCATACCTTATCCAACGCGTACATGGCGAACACAGGACCGTCGTGAGCTTTCACGGTCTTCAGTAGCAGAATGTCTTTCCAAATAAAAATGTCTCCAGTAGCAGCTCCCGAGAACACTACATCTTCCATTCGCCCATAAGAAACACACATCATTGTTTCCAATTTTCCAACACTTCCAAAAGTTCCTCTTTTAGAAATGAAGCCTCCACCTGGAGTAGACCAAGAATATTTATTTAAAAAAATTAATCGACAACTCTTTCTATGAGCATGTAGATAATGAAAACCCTGGTGTACCTATTAAACACATTATTCGAGCTGTGGTATATGTATACCATAAAATACTGTTCAGCCATAAAAATGATGGGGACTTTACATCTTTTATATTAACCTGGGTGGAGCTGAAACACATTCTTCTTAGTAAAGTATCACAAGAATAGAAAAGCGATTACCCAATGTAGTTAATACTATTATGAAGTCAATAGATGATCTAATACACGCCCATATAAAAGAAAAAATCAATTCAAGTTCGGAGGAGGGGGAATGAGGAAGGGGGTAGAGAGGAGGATTGGTGTGCTCCCACCTAATGGGCGCCATATGTCAGGGTATATGACACATCTCCTAGGGCGGGACATGACTCTAAGAGAAACTCATTGCAACCTAGGTGTCTGTGTCCTTACACTAATTTGAAATAAAAAAATTATTGGTATATGCAAAGTACAGAGAGCAGCATAAAAATGTAAGGGGATTTCTCATTCACTCATTCAATGTTTATTGAATCCCTATTTTGTGGTGGGCCTCATGCTCAATGCAGGGACATAAAGATGACAAGAGCATTTCTGTCTTCAAGGAACTTAGGGTAGGGCTGGAAAGAAGACTCAGTCCAGGCACGGAATCAAGTCTCAGTGTAAGTTCCATGCCAGACAGAGAAAGGAGTAAATGCCTGGGGGAGGAAGGAAATTCTTCATGAGTACTGACCAAAGAGAATAAAAACAGTACCAACTGCAAATGTAAAAGGTAAGAATATCATACGTGTTCTGCCTCAATTTTTATCACAGCAATTTTGGGGTGAGAAAAACAAATTGTTACGTAGGAGAAGGTAGCACATAGCACTGGGACAAAGCATCAGATTTGTTCCTTAGACATTCACACTTCCTTGCAGCTCTCCAGACACATAGGGTGGCATTATCCTTTCTTTGAAAGCAAAATGCCTTAGAGCAGTACCTTATCTACATTTTGTGCATATGAGATTGACCTTGGTACAAGCTGCCAGGAGGAATTCAGAAAGAAGCGCAATCGTGGGTCTCGCGTATCAGTGAGAAGGATGTTTTGCCATGCTTATTCGCTCAACATGATCATCACCATTATGATCCACAAATATTTACTTGGACCACTTACTGTGTGCAGAGTCATGTTGAGTTCTCATGCTAAATTCAGTGACAGATAAAGGAACCTTCAAAATATTGAAAATTGTATTCACCCAAAGAGATTATTTCCTGCTCAGTTGTCCAACATAATTACTACTTTCAGAATAGATGACTAAATGCAAAAATAATTATTTTCACAGCACAACACTTTCCAAAGCTTTCTAGATATCGATGAATATGCATAGCATGTAGAGAGTTCTAAGTTTCACAGCTTAGATGGTAAGCAGTCCTGAGTGAATTTGGAAGAGGATTTTTTTTAGGCATATTTTTATTTTAGATTGCCAAGACAAGCCAGGTAGTGGCAATACTTTTTCTTTGTTTCCTTCTCAGCTGGGGCAGAGTTCTGGACCATGGAAGTGATAAACCCAAACCACAGTACCTGCTTGTTGCCAGAATTTGATGTGCTTTATCCCAACTGTAACCAGTCTGTCAACATGGTGTGGGTTACACTTTACCACAAATATCTTATCTTTATGTCCTCTGTAAGAGACAAATGGGAAACACAATTCTAGTTTGGATAGAAGTACTGACAGAGTTTTATTAAAAGCATGCATTTGGTCTTTCATTAAGCACATCTAACAGGATAACTAAATTAGAAAATGTTTTAAAACACATATGGGGTCAACATTAAAATAACAAGTTTTGCCTTTCCTTTGACGTTTAAACCTTCCCTTCTTACCCTAATATTGCTACTAAAGTCTACTTTCTTACGTTTTAAAAAATTAATGAAGTATTTTAAACATATCATAATGCATCCATAAAGACTAATGGCACTACCATAGGATTGCAAGTAATTTGGGGGATATAGTGATCTTATGCAGGAGGAAAGAGAAGACACAGCAATAGTATTAATGAGAAGCTGCCAATGTAGCACGCTTGTGGAAGCTGTCACTTTGGATTAAATGGATTTGAGGGTAGAAATGTGTTCATTAAAAGTTGTAGCCCCTCACTCACAGCCATGGAGAGAGAAAGGATGTCACCTACTGATTCAAGGCACTTCGGGCTGCTGCACCTTCAGAAATGTAGAGGTACAAGTCAAGGGGCAGGAGAACAAATACAAAAGTAAGGATAGATTGTAGATCTGGGCCGTAGACCCGGTGTTCCACGGTGCCAGGGAAATTTCTTTTTCAGAGTACAGAGTCATCACATTAGAATCTAAGGATTTCCTGGTCTTAATGGACTATCTCATCATCTCTAGCATGCTAGGACATAGTTTCACTATGTAAATGAAAAGCAATTAACAAAAAAATCCCATTGGTCAATTCCCTTTGTGAATACAGGCACAAGAATCTTAAATATTAGGCAGATAGAACCCAAAAGCATATTAAAAATAATGTGTTAGGCCAGGTGCAGTGGCTCACGCCTGTAATCCTAGCACCCTGGGAGCCCGGGGTGTTGTAGTCCCATGTATTCGGGAGGGTGAGGCAAGAGGATTGCTTGAGCCCAAGAGTTTCAAGTTGCTGTGAGCTATGAAGCCACTGCACTTTAGTGAGGGTGACAGAGTGAGACACAATCTAAAAAAAAAAAAAAAATTAGGACAAAATGCAGGAATGGTTCAATATTAAGGAATCAAATCATATAATTCATCATATTAAAATATATAAGGAGAAAAATCATTTTCACAGATGCTGAAAAGGTATTTGACAAAAATCTAACATGTACTTGTGATTTAAAAATAAACCCAATGAACACAGTATGGTAGGAATTAAAGGAGGCTCCAGACTTGGCCTTTAAACATTCATATTTCCCTGTACTCCCTGCCATTAAGAAACCCAGAATTTATGCAAGACAACTACACACAGGCTGGCTCTCTAGACACTCCATGTGCCATTCCCTTTCTTTAAAGGCAAAACGTGCTGGACCAGTAGCTTATTCACACTCTGTGTGTGCAGGCCTACAGGTGTGAACCCTGAAGTCAGATTCTTACTTAACGGAATTCCCCCTAAAGTCAGGAACACCACTATCATTTAATATTGTATTGAACATATTAACTAACGCCAAGTAGACAAGATTTTAAAAATGAAAGACAGAAGAGCTAGAAAGGAAGAGGTAAAATGATTTTTATTCATAGACGATTTGGTTATATGTCTAGGAAATTTTAAAAGAAAATAATTTTAAAATGACTACAAATAAGATATCTTAGTAAAGTTGCAGTATATAAAATTAAATACAGAAGCCATAATAATAAAAAATAAAATGGAAGACAGGACCCTACTTTTAAAGAATAAAAATATAAATGAGTAAACTGAACAAAAATCTGCAATATATATGAATGAGGAGAGGAGGAAAAACGCTCACACTGTAAGATAAAAAAGTAGACTTTAGAAAAAGTAATCTTACCTCATGTAAGATTGGAAAACGTAATCCTAAAGATGTTGATTCTCTCTTAACTTTCCAAATTCAACTTAATTCCAATAGAAATACCACTGGAAGTTTGTCTTTTAATCTGGAGTTAGACACCTTGATTTAAAGTTCTCACAGAAGAACAAACCAATAGCAATGGCCAGGAAAATTCTAAAGAAGGGCAAAGTGGAAAGAATGGCTCTCCTAGACACTAAAACAATTTATGAAGACTCTGCTTAAAACAATGTGGTATCTGTGTATGGGTTGACTGACAAACCAGTGGCAAAACAGAAAATCCAGGCCCAAATGAATATAAAATGTAGTATACAGTAATGACGGTCTCAAGTCAAGATGAACTTTGAAAATAAGTGATGTTTGACACCAAAGGCTGGCTAGGCTGTGGGGTGACAGAAACTCTTATTAACTGCTGGAGGGAAAGAAAAATAGTATAAGTACTCTGCAGGACACTTTGGCAGTTTCCTACAAAACTAAACATGCTCTTACCATACAAGCCGGCAATTGTGTCATTTGGTGTTTCCCTAAATGAGTTGAAATCTTCCATCCAAACAAAACCCTGCACGTGGATGTTTCCAGCAGCTTTACTCATAACTGCCAACACTGGGAAGCCACCCCAATGTCCTTCAGCAGCTTAACAGAGAAACTGTGGTTTATCCTGACAACAGAATATTATTTAGCGCTAGAGAGAAACGAACTACCGATTCACGAGGAGGGTGGCGGCCGAGTAGCAGCTTCTGTGCAGCCGGGCGCAATGGGAGTGGGGACAGAGGACCCCAGGCACTTCTGGCCCGTGGGTTTCGCCCAGAGGCTTCCCTTTGGTGATACAGGAGGTCAGTGAGAGACTTCTGGACCCCACGAAGAGGACAGAAATGGTGGAAAACTGGCAAGTGGTGGGTGCGGTCTGAGGCTGCCTGCAGCTGTAACCATAGCAGCGGGGAGAGTGCAAGCAGGAAAGGCCTTATCTGGGGGGCTGTTTGGGTTTTTTTGGACTTGGACACTCGATTGAATTGCCTTGGGAGATCTTGGGCAGGTATGTGGATGACTTTGGGTGTTGTCTGGGGCCCCAGACTGAGCCGCTGAGCCGGAAAGGAGCTAATATCGTTCAGCTGTGGGCTGCCCCTGCATGTTACAGCGCCGGGATGGGCTCAGAGACTTTGGGCGAGGAATCTAGTGACTGAGCTGCCCAAAGCGGGGATTGAGATGCTGGGCAAGTGCGGAGATCCAAGTGTTTGGCAGATTGACAGCCGTGGCCGTGAGGGACATAGGGGGAGACCGGATTTGGCACACTGGATAAGCAGGCAGCCACGCCAGGAGAGATCCCAGGGATAAGTGCTTTCCCTGGAACGCTTCTGCTTGGCCAAGGTTCATGGCTTGGTGTATCTTTTGAGTGGGCTGAGGTGTTATTTGGGCTCCCATCCCTGCAGGGTCTGAGTAATCAGCAGAGGCCTTGAGTCCCCCATCTCGTACAGCTGTATCAACTTTGTGATTAACATCTCATACCTCTGAAGATCACCTGTTGCCCAGTCACTACTTAGCAAGATATATATACTGTTTGGTTTCTTAGTTGTGGGGTTTTTGTTTTTTTAATTTCAACATTTTTCCTTGGCATTTTTTTCTTTTCTTTTTTTTTTTTCACCATTCTAGTTTAAACACAATCTTCCATTTTTGCCTTCTTCAACAATTAGAATTTCATTTTTGCTAGTGTTTTTGTCCCTATTATTTTTTCCCCCCTAATTTTATCCCATAAGGGTTTTTGCTTGTCTGTTTCGGTTCCAGTTACAGTAGTTTTGTCTTTCCTCTCTACCTGGTGGAGGTGGGGTATTGTCTCTGAGCTGGCTGGCAAAGAGCTGTTGTCCTCAAGAGAATCACCCAACCTAGCACCTCTGGAGTTTGGGGGTCTTTAAGGTTGGGCCCTAGTACCCTACTACACACCTATATTTCTCCTGTTTCTCTCTTTCAGTGCCTCTCTTCTTTTTATCAATATTTCTTTTTACTTGCCCCCTCTTCTCTCTCTCTCTCTCTTTCTCTCTTCTTTAAATCTTTTTTCCCTTTTTGCTCTTCAATCTTTTCATCCTTCTGGTCTTGCACCAGAAGGACTCATTAAAACTCTCGGCCAGTGCTACAGTAACTTAAAGAGCAAGAAGAGGAAAGGAAAATTAGGGTAAGGAAATAGATACAAGAAAGCATTCATGAGGAAGAATCAGCAGAAAAATCCTGGCAACATGAAATCCCAGGCCAGAGTAACCCCTTCTAGGGATCGTGAGATAGCTACTGCAGAAGATTCCTCCTATAAAGAAATGTTAGAAATGACAGAAGGGGAATTTAAAATACAGATAACGAAAACAATAAAGGAAATTGCTGAGAAAGTGGATAGTAACCAAAAGGAAATTCTAAAACAGAATCAAGTAAGAGATGAACGAATATGAAGAATATAAAAACGATATAGCAGAGCTGAAGGAATTGAAGCAGTCAATTAGGGAACTTAAGGATGCAATAGAAAGTATCAACAACAGATCACATCATGCAGGAAAAAAGAATTTCAGAGGTAGAGGATAAGGCTCTTGAGACAACTGAGATAGTTAAGAGGCTGAAAAGAAGAGCGAGAAAGCAGAATGTTCTCTGACAGAATTATGGGACTTTAGGAAGTATTCAAACATACGAGTTATAGGTATCCCTGAAAGGGAAGAAGAATGCCCCAAAGGAATGTAACACCATTCTAGAGAATATTATAAATGAAAATTTCCCTAATATCACCAAAGATTCTGACATACTCCTTTCAGGTGGATATCAGTCCCCTGGTCACCTCAACTCAAACAGAACTTTTCCAAGGAACATTGTGATGAATTTATCTAAAGTCAAGACAAAAGAAAAGATCTTGCAAGCTGCCAGGAGTAAGTGCCAACCGACCTACAGGGGCAAACCTACCAGGGTGACCACAGACTTCTCTAATGAAACTTTTCAAGCCAGAAGATAAAGGTCATGTATCTTTAACCTACTTAAACAGAACAACGTCCGGCCCAGAATTCTATACCTTGCCAAGCTAAGTTTTAAAATTGATGGAGAAATCAAATCTTTTATTGATATGCAAACACTGAGGAAATTTGTCACAAGACCAGTTTTACAGGAAATATTTCAACCTGTCCTACATACTGACCATCAAGTAAACACCCAGAAAATATAGGACAGAATCTAGTTTCTCCAATGAATCAAAAGACAAAACTAACCAACAGACTTTCACAAAATAAGATGAATAGAACACTACCACACTTATCAATTATCTCAATAAATGTCAATGGCTTAAATTCCCCACTGAACAGGCATATTTGGCTGATTAGATTAAAAACCACAAGCTATCTATTTGTTGTCTGCAGGAATCACACCTCACATCAAAAGACAAATTAAAACTCAGAGTTAAGGGTTGGAAGTCAATTTTTCAGGCAAATGGAACTCAGAAGAAAAGAGGGGTTGCAATCTTATTCTAAGATACATGTGGATTTAAAGCAATGAAAGTTAAAAAAGACAATGATGGTCACTTCATATCGGTTACGGGAAAAATACAACAAGAAGACATTTCAATTTTAAATATTTATGTACCCAATTTAAATGCTCCCAGATTCTTGAAACAGACCTTGCTTAGTCTTAGCAATACAATATCCTATAACACCATAATAACAGGGGACTTTAACACCCCTCTCTCAGAGCTGGACAGATTCTCTAAACAGAAATTAAATAAAGATATTAGAGATTTAAATGAGAGTTTAGAACAACTGTGCTTGATAGATGTATGCAGAATGCTCCAATGCTCCATCCCAAAGATATAGAATATACATTCTTCTCATCATCCCATGGAACATTCTCCAAAATCGATCATATCCTAGGACACAAAACAAACCTCAGCAGGATCAAAAGAATTGAAATTCTATGTTGAATCTTTTCAGACCAAAGGCACTAAAAGTAGAACTCAACTCCAACAAAAATGCTCAACCTCATACAAAGGCATGGAAGTTAAACAACCTTATGCTGAATGACACTTGGGTGTAGGAAGAAATAAAAGAGGAAATCATTAATTTCCTTAAGTATAACAACAATGAAGACACAAACTACCAAAACCTATCCAAAAGCAGTCCTGAGAGGAAAATTTATCGCTTTAGAAGCCTACATTCGACAAGCAGAAAGACAGCGTATCAATAAACTCACAAGCCATCTTATGGAATTGGAAAAAGAAGAACAATCTAAGCCTAAACCCAGCAGAAGAAAAGAAATATCCAAAATTAAATCAGAGATCAATGAAAATAGAGAACAAAAGAATCATTCAGAAAATTAATGAAATGAGGAGTTGGTTTTTGAAAAAATAAATAATATAGATAAGCCTTTGGCCAGACTAACTAGAAATAAAAAGGTAAAATCTCTAGTAACCTCAATCAGAAATGATAAAGGGGAAATAACAACTGATGCCACAGAAATACAAGAGATTATTTCTGAATACTACCAGAAACTTTATGCCCACAAATTTGACAATGTGAAGGAAATGGGTCAATATTTGGAATCACACCCTCTCCCTAGACTTAGCCCAGGTGAAATAGATTTCCTGAACAGACCAATTTCAAGCACTGAGATCAAAGAAACAATAAAAAAATCTCCCAACAAAAAAATGCCCTGGTCCGGATGGCTTCACACCTGAATTTTATCAAACTTTTGAAAAAGAGCTTACTACAGAAATTATTCCAAAAAATTGAGGAGGGAGGAATCTTCCCAAATACATTCTATGAAGCAAATATCACCCTGATACCAAAACCAGGTAAAGATCCAACTAAAAAGGAGAATTTCAGATCAATTTCTCTAATGAATATTGATACAAAAATTCTCAACAAAATCTTGGCCAATAGATTACAGCTTATCATCAAAAAAGTCATACATCATGATCAAGTAGGTTTCCTCCCAGGGATGCAGGGTTGGTTTAATATTCAAAAGTCTATAAATGTTATTCACCATATCAATAGAAGCAAAACCAAGGACTATATGATCCTCTCAATAGATCCAGAAAAAGCATTCAATAAAATTCACTATCCTTTTCTAATTAGAACACTGAGGAGTATAGGTATAGGTGGCACATTGATGACATGATATGATCTTATACTTAGAGAACCCCAAAGACTCAACCATAAGACTCTTGGAAGTCATTAAAAAATACAGTAACATCTCAGGATATAAAATCAATGTCCATAAGTCAGTTGCCTTTGTATACGCCAACAACAGTCAAGATGAAAAGTTAAAATAAGGACACAACTCCCTTCACCATAGAGGCAAAGAAAATGAAATACCTAGGAATATTACCTAACAAAAGAAGTGAAATACCTCTATAAAGAAAATTATGAAATTCTAAGAAAGGAAATAGCAGAGGACTTTAACAAATAGAAGAACATACCATGCTCATGGCTGGGAAGAATCAACATTGTTAAAATGTCTGTACTTCCCAGAGCAATTTATCAGTTCAATGCCCTCCCTATTAAAATACCAACATCCTACTTTCTTTTTTTTTTTGAGACAGAGCCTCAAGCTGTCACCCTGGATAGAGTGCTATGGCATCACAGCTCATAGCAACCTCCAATTCCTGGGCTCAAGCGAGTCTCTTGCCTCCGCCTTCCAAGGCGCTGGGACTATAGGCGCCCGCCACAATGCCTGGCCATTTTTTGGTTGCAGCCGTCATTGTTGTTCGGTGGGCCCAGGCTGGATTCGAACCCACCAGCTCAGGTGTGTGTGACTGGCGCCTTAGCCCGTTGTGCCACAGGCGCCGAGCCCCAACATTCTACTTTCAAGACCTGGAAAAAATGATTCTGTGTTTTGTATGGAACCAGAAAAAAAACCATATAGCTAGGGCAGTTGTTAGTAATAAAAACAAAGCTGGGGGTATCACCATACCAGATTTTAGGCTGTATTACAAGGCCATAGTGGTCAAGACAGCATGGTATTGGCACAAAAATAGAGACATAGATACTTGGAATCGTATAGAAAACCTGGAAATGAAACCAACAACTTACAGCTATCTAATCTTTGATAAACCAAATAAGAGCATTCACTGGGGGAAAGACTCCCTATTCAATAAATGGTGCTGGGAGAATTGGATATCCATATGTTAAAGATTGAAACTGGATGAGCACCTTTCTCCATTCACAAAAATTGATTCAAGATGGATAAAGGACTTAAATTTACGGCATGAGATGTTAAAAATCCTCAAAGAAAGAACTGGAAAAACACTGGAAGATATTGGCCTGGAGAAAGACTTTATAAGGAAGACTGCCATGGTAATAGCAACAACTGCAACAATAAACAAATGGGACTTAATTAAACTGAAAGCTTCTGTACAGCCAAGGAGACAACAACCAAAGCAAACAGACAACCTACCCAATGGGAAAGGATATTTGTGCATTTTGAATCTGACAAAAGTTTAATAACCAGGATCTATACAGAACTTCAATTAATCTACAAGAAAAAAACCAACAATCCCATACATCAATGGGGAAGAAAGATGAATAGAATCTTCTCTAAAGATGACAGACGAATGGCCAGTAAGCACTTGAAAAAATGCTCATCATCCCTAAGTATTAGAGAAATGCAAATAAAACCACCCTGACATACCATCTAACTCCAGTGAGAATGGCCTATATCACAAAATCTCAAAATTGCAGATGCTGGCGCAGATGTGGGGAAAAAGGAACACTCTTACACTGCTGGTGAGACTGCAAACTAATACAACCTTTTTGGAAGAAAGTATGGAGAAATCTCAAAGAACTCAACCTAGACCTCCCATTTGATCCCGCAATCCCATTATTGGCCATCTATCCAGAAGAAAAAGAAAAAAAAAAACCTTTTACTATAAAGACACTTGTACTAGGCTGTTTATTGCAGCCCAATTTACAATTGCTAAAGTGTGGAAACAGCCTAAATGTCCTTCATCCCAGGAATGGATTGGTAAGCTGTGGTATATGTATGCCATGGAATATTTCTCAGCCATCAAAAACAATGGAGACTTTGCAGCATTTGTACTAATTGGGATGGAGGAGGAACACATTATTCTTAGTGAAACATCACAGGAATGGAGAAGCATGAATCCTATGTATTCAACTTTGATTTGAGGACAACTAATGACAATGACACAGTGGGGCATGGGGGAAGGAGAGAGCAGACAGAGAGAGGGAAGGGGTGAGGGAAAGAAAAAAAAAAGAAAGAAAAAAAATAGTGACTAATTCTCACATAAATTGGATTCAATTTTGACCAAAGTACATTACTTAAACATTAGTTTTTAATTCAACTTGTCAATATGTTGTTTAGGATATTGTGTCCAAATTTATAAGTGAAATATGTTTGTAATTTTTATAACAATATGTTTTCTCCAATTTCAATATCAGGTATATCCAGATCAAATAGAATGATTTTGAAATATTTCTTCTTTTTCTATTATCTATAAGATTTGGCATGATCTATTTTTTGAAATTCTCTTTTACTTTTATTTATGTAGTATTAGTTGTCTATTTTTTGAGACTTTGGAAAAAAAATAAGAAGTTAACTGATGACTTCATACTGAGCCTCAGAGCCAAAGCATTCTATAATAGACATTTACTTGACAATGTGAATGTTACTTTCTTGGCATTATTATTATTGATATTGCTTAATA
>CAUYON010111919.1:0-69525 GCA_963573935.1 Arctocebus calabarensis | reverse complement strand
AGTTCAGGATGCAGTTTCATCTAGAACTTTCCCCACTGTCTTCTAGACCCCTGCTAGGATTCTGTCAGTGTGACCCTTAGAATAAAACCTCAATTAGCTTCATATTAGGGCTGAGTACATTGGATACTTTTTCTTCCATTCTTGAGATACTTTGCTAAGACGAACATGTTACAGCTCCATCCATGTAAACACAAAAGAGGTAAAGTCTCCATCTTTCTTTAAGGCTGCATAGTATTCCATGGTATGCTAAAACCCAATTATAGCATAGGAATACAGGGAAAGGGGAAAGGGAGGGAAGGGGAGGGGGGAGTATGGGTGGAGGGAGGGCAATTGGTGGGATCACACCTACGGTGCATCTTAGCAGGGTACTGGGGAAACTTATTAAATGAAGAGTTTCAAAGAAAATGCCACGAAGGCTATCTGTAACAGTACGATCAAAACATTTCTGAATGTATATGAATCGTGCCCTATGATTGCACCAATGTACAGAATTATGGTTCAATAAAATTATAAAAAAAAAAAAAAGAATAAAACCTCAAATCCACGACACAGCTGAGCTCCCACACCACCTGGCCCCTGCCCCTCTACCCCACCCTCTCCTTCTACTGCTCCAGAACTCACCAGTCCCTTTCTACCAGTAGAACAGTCAATGTCTTTCTGAGCTGTTCTGACCCCAAGAATTTCCAGTCCAGTTCTTCACAGCAACGGCCCATTGTACTTTAGCCACAGGTGGAACGGTCTGGCCTCCGTCGGCTGTCCCAGACCACTGAAGGCTGGCACATGGCCACCGTTCTCCATCTGGGCACAAGCCTTGTGTGCTATCTTGCAGCCTGACTCTCAGGGGTCCTGTTGCTCCCATTAAGTTGGGAGTTCCAAGAGGGCAGGAAATAGGTCTGTTTTGCACATTTCTGCACCTGCAATGCCACCCAAATCTACCAGGGCAAACGCTTTGGGGTCCCAGGCTATCCCTGTGGTGAGTCTGTTGGCACTGGGTCATACTCTGGACTAGTGATGTGTAGTGTCCAGGCACCCCGGCACATGTCCGGGTGCAGGTTTGCCCACAGTTGAACCCTGTTTACTGTTCCCTCCTCCAACCAGTGCACCCCAGCTCTGCAGACTTGCCTCGGGGCCGGCCTGTGCTCCCGCCATTCTACTAGACCTGCATAAGTGATGAAGGAGGATTTAGGATCCACCAGTTTCCACTGAAAAACAACCTGGGAGCTGGGCTCCTCCATCCGCAGGCAAAGACTTTAATATTTAAGCAGAAGCAACAGCCAAGCACTGCCGAGGGAGAAGAGCTCAATTTCCTTGTATCATGCTGTTCTCCAGTGTACCCTACAAATCTCTGACCAAACCATCAAGCAAGACCTACCCTTTTCACTGCGTCAAACCCTAAGTCTCTGATTATAAGTCAGAGCCCGATGCAGGGCCGGGTGGAGAATCAGAATGAGAGTCTGAGTCGCGGGCGTGATTAAGAGTGATCTGGGTCTCCAGCCTCTTCATTAGTGCGGTGCGGGCCCAGCACTGTACAGTGGAAGCGCGACAAAAACGCATTGAAAATTTTCCAGCAGAGGGGTGGAAAATGAATGGGCAAAACACATTTTAACAATATATTTTATTTAGCCAGTATACTGAAAATATTATTTCAACATGGAATCAATAGAAATATTAATGGGTTGCTTAACGCGGCATTTTCTCATACTGTCTTTGAAATATAATGTGGCTCTTATAGCTACATGTGGCTCCTGACTACTGGTGGGGACAGCAAAGGAAGAGCCCAGATGCCTGGCCCTGGTCCTGAGTTGGGAGGAGGCACCAGACCACCTCCCCTGAAGCTGCCGGAGAGCCGCTCCCCAATCCCTGAAACCCTCCCTCACTCCTGCACGCGCTGGTGTCACCGGACAGATCCGAGATCGCTGCTCAGAGCTTTCTCTTGCTTCTTGGATTAATTCACTGGTATTTATTTGGCTTTTTATAAACAAAAGTCAGATTTAATATGTTCTATTCATCGTAAGCAAAGGGCAGTGCTCCTAAGGGGATCTGTCAAACAGATGCTCATTCCATAAACACATAAAAAGGTGACCGTGTAGGGAAGGAGAATTGTACTAAGCTGAAATCTGGGGTATTTTTCCCCCTTTCAGCTCCATAAGCTAAAATATTGCTAAGGCTTTTTATAAACAAAGATAATGAGTTGTATAATTTATGTAAATTAACTAATGCTGCTGCATTTTCTATAAGTAACATAAACTGCATTATTTATCTGATGTGCTTTTTGGAGTAAAAAATAATTATAATTGGACATTATACCTAACGGGTTTCTTCTATTGTTTTCTTATTAGTGTTTGTGGTTTTGAATGTGAAACACAGAGTCGCTGGAGGGTGCTACACGTGTATATTTTCCTTCGCACGTATGAAAATGAGGATAACCTTGACCAGGGCTCTTGACCACAACTTCTGCGTCAGAGGAAACTAGATACACCAGGCAGCAAGAGCACAGCGGTAGCCGGTAGGTGGTGGTTATTTTCAAATAGGATGGGGTGATAGTCAGTCAGCTGATGTCATTTTTACTCCCTAACCATCTTCACAACTCAAAGCCTGGTCTCTGCAGCATGGGTTTCATCAGCCTCCCCGGAGACCCACTTTAAAGGCAGCATCCCAGGCCCCACCCAGACCAGCTGAACCAGAATCTCTGGCAGCCTTGTGTGCACAGTAAAGTTTGAGAAACATTTTTGCAGCATCATTTGTAGTGAGCACTCACAAATTTTCCTGGGCCACTCCTAGAGGAAAGAGCTAGAGCGGCATGCAGAAAAGGCACCTGGCCGGGTCCCCCAAGTTTGTCCTTGTCCAGCTCACAGCATCAGCCCACATGTCCCCTCACATCTAATACATACTGAAATGAGCACTACATAATCTCACACTGCAATTCTTAATATTATCATATTAGGAGCATTAAAAATGCAAGAAAGGATAATTAAACAAAATAAATTAAACAAGGATCTTGAAATACACAGCCTTGGAAATACTTTTGTGGCCTAAATGCCTGCTAACATCTGTTGGCCTCGATCAAGCTTGCTATCCTTTTCTGATATCCAAAGCACAAAATATGGTAAAATGCCAAATGTAAATAGCTCTGATTCGTAAACTTGTTTATGCAGCCGAAGATGGCCCTAAAGTGGGAGAAGGGACTCTAATGAAAGCCCACTGATCTTTGGGCTTTCAAATATTGGGTTCCTTAGCACCCTCCCCATCCCCAGAAACAAGGCATATTCACTCAACACCAGAAAGAAAACAAAACAAAAACGTCTCAGACTGAAAAGGAAGGGGGGTAATTTACTGAATTTATTTCAGCTCATCTCCCTTAATCATGTAAAACCCAAACCCAAAAATGTTCTACATTCTGGTTTGTGTCCAACACGATGCACAAACTAATTGAGTGTAAAAAGCGTTGCTTTGTATTATATCAGTTAAAGTAAGTTAACAATTGTTCTCTCTACCCCCGAGCTCTGCTTCATTTCTGTTTTTGTTATAATTCAGTCCATTCGCAATATGTCATTGCAAACACTATTTGCAAAAGAAAGTATAAAAAACAGATTCTTTATTTCTTAGTGCATTTATTTTCATTTCCCCTTCTCAGCCTCTCCACATTTATACCATGCTTCCATCTGGAGGGCTTAAAAAAGTTATAGACGAAGTTACTACACATAATGAAGCACACTCATCTGGTATTTAGCCTGAGAATTTTATTGCCAGGTGTTGTGAAAGGGAAAAAAATATGTATCTGGCCAAAATGCTGTGCTGTGTCTTGTTTCCAAACATTTCACATCGTGTCTGAAAGTATTCATTAATTTGTGGTGGGGGCTGCTTCGATAAGGTTTACTTAACCACCTTTCAGGAGAAGACAGATGTGATCAGCTGTGCAACTTGGACTAGGCCGTGGCGCACGGCCTCACTGCTAGTGTCCAAGGGGCCCTGGCAACTTGACTGTCTGCTCGGTCACCAGCGGGAACCCCTACCCTTCATCGGGCACCGGAAGCCCTAATGAGCCAGCCCTCGGAGCACCCAATTAGCCGCCAGGGAAACGTAAGCTGTGCACGCACCTCCCTACGTGCTGGCCAGACAGAAAGACATGTGGGGAACACCAGGACACAAGGGGAGGCATCATCTCCTACTGACATCCCACCCAGGGGGGCTCGACCAGTTTCTCGTAAAGGGAAAATGACTTTGATGAGAACAGAACAACCAAAAAACCCATCCCTGCTGGCTGTCAAGAGACCAAGGCAGCCTCCTCCTGCCCACCTGTAGGCGGAGGCTGTAATTTAAGACTCTTTCAACTATTTCACAGCAATTAAAGAATTGAAGGTCAGTGGCAAAACTCCTCCCGCATGGATTGTTCGGTCCGGTGGAAAGCCAGGCAGATCCTGACTGTAAGAAATGACCACCAATTCTCTTTCGGGAAAGTGAGCCTCACATGACAGCGTATTGACAATCGGGTCTGATTCCCTGTGAACCCCCGTGACAAAATGAGAGGGGGAGTAGCGAATCAGCGCGCGGGCATCACACCACGTGAAGGGGGTAAGCTCCGCTTCAGCAGCACCCAGACGGGGAAGGAATCTGGGGAGACATAAGGAATCTTGGGGCTTCCCAAATTAGTTTCCCACAGTCTCCTACAGAAAAGATAGCAGGGTTTAACACCTGTCTAATATTTTGGAAAGAAAAACAAGTCTTGGAGTATTTTGAAATTCAAGCTATCAGACAACATCTGGAAGTGTCTCTCTGAGGCTGTGTGTTTGTCACCCTTGCTGAATGTCACCCGGGAGTGCCACCTGCATCACCTGCCCGGAGGTGGTGGCTGGGCGGTCACACCTGGGATGCCTTCCGCAGCCCCGAGTGCTAAGCCCTCCCACTTTCCACACTGAGAATGGGAACAGCCCCAGAGCCCAGGGAAACAGAGAATTCCTCCCTGTCATCCTGAGTCCAGACATTATTCGTTAGGTGTGCGTACAGCCCTGCTGGCTTCTGCCAGAACTGGTTCAGGGCATCACCACCCCCTGATTCCTCCATCCTCTAGGAGCTAATCTCACTCCCATTGGAATTCTGAGATCTAACAGTAACTTATAGTCTCCTTTGAGACTTAAACAAATTTTTTAGGAAATTTTAGGCAAAAGAGATCACAGACAAATAGGGTCTCCACTACTCAGGTGTTGGAGCGCACAGGCCTCAGCAGAGAGTTTACCATCAAAAGTTAGAAATTGTAGGATTGTAGGGTGGCGCCTGTGGCTCAAAGGAGTAGGGCACTGTCCCCATATGCCAGAGGTGGTGGGTTCAAACCCTGCCCCGGCCAAAAACTGCAAAAACAAAAAAGTTAGAAATTATGAAACAAAAGTGTGGAGATTAAAGAACGATAAATAGTAGACGCTAAGTAGGGGATTAAGAAAAACCACTGCCTGTGAGTGACAGTGGTGAGGAACCACAGAGAAGGGAAAACCCACAGCCACTTGCTGTGGGACTTATGTTTCCGTAGTGAAAGATTGGGGTTCTCACATAGAGAAGAAGTTGTCGATAGTGTACCCCCTGAAGGGAGGCTGCTCAAGAGGCCCATTCCAGATTCAATAATAATCCATGTTCTTCCCATGGAATGGTAAACTGAAACTTTGATTTCCTTATCACCACCACAGATGCATCAATCACTAAGCTGCAAACCAGCAGAGATGCAGTGTATCATGGGCCACCTAGAATATTTAATAAAATTATTCCTAAATAATCAATGCATGAAGAGTTCACATTTCTTACATTTCTTTTGTAATAAACGTCTACCTCGCACATCTATCACAAACTGTGCATAAATTGTGGCAGAAAAGATAAAAGAGAACCTCTCCAGTCTTCTTGTGCTGTCATGTAAATACTTAACCACGGACAAATAACATCTGTGCCCTCCCATCGGTCACTATTCTAGGGGGACCTTGTTACATCCAACCCGCAGAGGTTTCTTATGATGGAGGCAGTTCAACTTTTCTATCTTCTGTGACATCCCAGTCTTTTAACCTCCCATTCTCAGCAAGGACACACATGCAGGCTCAGCTTTCCCACTGGGCAAGACAGTCCAGAGTCACCTGCCTGCCTTCTCTGCAATGCCCCAGAGCAGGGCCCTGGGCTCAAGGGGAAAAGGAGCATTTCTCAGCTCCCGTTTTCATTTTTTTTTAAGAGACTGGGTTTTACCCTTACTGAGGGTGGTCTCGAACTCCCACTCTCAAGCGATCCACCTGCCTTGGCCTCCCAAAGCACTGGGATTACAGGTGTGATTACACTGCACCCTTTTTCAAATTGCCCTGTGCAAGAAACATTGCCTAACTTTCTAGCCTGAAAATAACTTAGGATGAGACAAACAAGCCTTGCTACATGGAAGTATTATCACCAAAAAATTTTTAAAAAAGAAAAAGAAGAGACCCTAACCTCACTGAGTGTGTTGTTAACAAAAGTATCAATTTATTGAAGAAATAGAGGCTGAACGTGAACAGCTGCAGACATGAGGGCTAGGACGTCCCAGGGGCCAGAATGAAATCCTTGAAAGGGCTCGTGGCACTCTCTCAATCATCCCCTACACACTCTCACTGGGTCCCGTGGTACCCTACTCCTTCTAGAAATTGCTGCCTTAATCCAGAATAGAGGTGGGTAAATGACATCTATGGTCCTGATCCAGCCCACAGGTTATTTTTGTAAAAAAAAAAAAAGATTAATTGGAACACAGCCACACCCATGCCTTGCCTGTTGTCTAGGGAGCTTTCGAGCTACAATGGCACAGTTGAATTGTTGGGACAGACATCTGGCTCACAAAACTGAAAATATTTACTGTCTGGCCCTTCACAAAAGGTCCATTCATTCAAAATCATTCATTCATTCCAAGAACGGTTATGGGCACCAAGTATACTTGGTGCCAGGTGCCATGCCAACCACTGGGCTATCACAGCGAACAGACAGGCAGGTTCCCTGTTCAGAAGAGCTAAAGGATTATGAGACCAGGACAATTTCCCCCAGCGAGCAGAGGGTGAGGGAACTGCTCAGTCATCGCCAACCGGTTTATTCTGATTTCAGAAACCTGACACTCTCTGTTGTTCACGGTCAAGGCCAGAGTAAAGAAGGACAGTCTCAAACCACAGAAGCTGAAATTACAGGAAAAACCCAAACAAATGCATTAAAAAAATAGCTGCCTAGGGGTGAGGCACTGAGGTAAGCCCCTGCTAGTGGCAAGAGGGTGGCATGTGTCTGTACTTTGCAAATGGAGGTGCATACGAGTGATGTGGGGGTCACACCAAGACACGGACTGGGACCCACAGGCCTAGCGGGGCCTGAGGTTCCTGCACACCTGTCGCGCTCACAGGCAGGGCCCATCCTGCCGCGTCACGCTGAGGGGAGCGGGAGGGACACGGCTGCTGCAGGTCTCATGCTGGTCTCAGGGTTTCCATGAGTGGGACCTGAGGCTTTTGCAACAGGAAGGAAAGGCACGCCTTGAAGGCACTGTGTGACCCGGAAGGTTGTCCAACAATCCAAGAAAAGGACTCAGACGTGAGAGGCACTCAGTCCTTCACGAGATCATCTGACTTCTGTCTCTGGTTCTGCTCTGGCGTGGAGGAAGGGCAGGCACAGGGCGCTCAGCAGCCAGAAACCCGGACACCACCTGGAGCAGCTGCCAGCGCGGCAACCTCAGTTGTTCCCTCCTTTAATTTCCTGGGTAGCATTTCCCCCCCTACTCCTCCTGGTAGTGAAAACACCCTTCCTCCGCCCCGCGTTTCCCTGTGTTTTTGATACAGTTGGGAAGTAGACGGGGTGACATGGGCCTAATTCACTTGCCAACCATACACCCTCTCGCTGCTGTCACTAACTCATGACGACTAACACGAGTTGGGTGCCACGCTCCTAGGACACGCTGGAGGCACAGTCACGCCTGCTGAGCCCCCCACAAGGACACAAGCCACAGCCCCACCACTGACGGGTCTAAACGTCCCCAGAAAGATCGGAAAATCCAAAGAGTCACAGGAGATCAATGTTTTAAGCCAAGTGATGGCTGGAGATACTCCTTACCCAATGCAAACACCAGGCCTGGTCATTTGCTGAGGGGGAAAATATATACTGTCTTAAATCGCACCCTCTGGATGAGCCTATAAATCATGCTAGCAAACACCAGGGTGTGTGGCCCCGGTGACACCTGACTCTGCTGTTGTATGTTGGGGTCCAAACAGTGACTGGCCCTGCTGAATCTTGACAGTGGTATTCAAGGGTTTACATTGTAATTGAATATGCTAAAATTTCCATTCCTGTCCTCCTGGGCTAATGTGCAATGATGTTAAGGGACTGTTATGATAATAATTAAATACACGTTCAGCATACCAAGTTGATATTCTGCTGCTCTACCTCCATCAGGGAGTTGCTAGCTTAATAAGGCTGAAATCAAATTTTAAAAGGAACTTACACAACGCTATACATGTTGCCATCTACCAGGGTTAAGGAAGGCAGAGACTACAATCGTGTTTCCTTCGAAATCTTCCCGGCACATCCTATACTAACAAGCTTCTCCCCAAACACCCCCGGCAGAAGGCAGCAGCCTCTACGGGTCCTGGCATTTTGGAATTGGGAAGACACTCAGGATTCACTTTTAAGAGGAAGAAAGAAGGTCCCCAGCTCTGGCAGCACTTGAGTTTGCTCCCTCCTTCTTTTCATGGGTCCTGCATCAATAAGGCATCTGGAGACAAAGCAAGTCACTTGCTCGTGTCTTCAAAGAGACCAGTACCCCAAGGACACAAACCTCGGCCTGCAGAGACTCAGAGGACACTGCCCTGCTGCTTGGAGGGTTGTCAGGTAAAATACATGATGCCCAGCAAAGTGTGAGTTCCAGATAATATTTTAGTATAGATATATGGTATTAAAAAATTCCCCTTTGTTAATCTGAAACTCACGTTTGCTGAGTGTCTTGTGCCCTCCCCGCGTGTGCTCACTAAACCTGGCAGTGCACGTCCTGGCCGTGCGATGAAGGGTGTGCATGGACCCTCACCGCCAGAGCGAGCGTATCCTGGAAGCTCGAAAGCTACAGGTTCAGGACAAATGGACCTGGAGAGTTTGTGTTGGGAGCAAATAGCCCATTACTCTGAGCAAAGGTGCACATGGGAATACGAAAGGCTCCAAAAACAGCTGGATCCAATCCCAGCTAAGGCGGAACAGTGGGTTACTGGGGTGTTCAGGGCATTTGGAGACCAACTCCCAACCACTGGAGTGGACAGCAAGGCACCTATTCTTCTTACAGGCCCTGGGTTGAGTGGGGACAATGACACACCAAGCTAATAGCCTATGTAACTGAGGGAGATGACATACATAAAACAATGGCACACTGTTATTAGTGTTGCTATTGTTATTTGGCTACAGTTAGGGGCGTTTAAAGAGATGCCAAAGGATGACTATGTGTGTCCCCCTAAAATTCACATGTTGAAAACTAACCCCCAGAGGGATCGTTTTAGGAGGTGAGGACTTTGGCAGGTGGCAGGTGAGGACTTTGGCATGACTTTAGGTCATGAGGGTGGGGCCTTTCTGAATGGCATTGGTGCCCTTACAAAGGAGCCCCAACCTCTTCCTCCAAGTGGGGAGACAGCAGGAAGATGGACCTTGCCCTTGCCCTTCCCAGCCTCCAGAACTGTCAGAAATGGATTCTTATTGTTTGTCACCAGTACATGGTATTTCTTTCTTTCTTTTTTTTTTAGTACCTGGTATTTTCTTATAGCCGCCCAAGCTCTCTAAAACAGAAGATGAAGCAAAACTGCCATCCTGCAGGCCTCTGTGAACTCAGTGAAATGTGGGCAGAAAGGGCTGCACCTGCTTCTGCAAAGCCTTAATGTTATTTATTAGTTAAAATTTTAATTATATGAATTGGGTAGAGACATGTCACCAGGGATGGTAAGTAATTAGAAATTACAGAAAGACTATGGATTTCAGCTTCTGAATTGATTCTACCAAAACACATCCAGGTAACAGAAAATTAAGTTTTAACTTCCTAGCATCCCAGCAGAATAATGCACAAAAGTGTGGACAATTAAAAGTCAGCAGAGAATCCTGGGAGACTCTCCAAGGTGCCACTGAACAGACTGTCTCCCTTCCTTGGCTGTGGCCACAGGACAGGGAACCTTAACCACCAGTGCTGGGAGCAAGATGAGAGAGGCAGCCCGTACTGGAAACCAAAGACCCGGATTCTAGTCCCAGGGAATTGCAAGATTGAGGTGAGGCTCCGGTGAATGTCCACCGTGGACACATTTAGATGCGGCAAGTCCCACTGCCCAGAGCTAGGCCTTGTGGTGTAGACTACCCACCGGCCCTGCCCTCAGGGAGGGAAAACAAGTTCCTTCAACACCAAAAACCTTAACTAACAAGTCTGACATTTTAACAATTCCCGTGTCCTATGGAAATGGCCGGCTTTGTTCCTGCAGGGTCTTGGTCCTGTGTATCTTGAGCTTAATAGCTCACCTCACCTTCTGAGACTGTACACAGACTCGCTCGTAATTAGAAAATTCTAGATACTCAAGGTATGCTTTTTAAAAGGGATATGAAGTAAAAGTGGACACTTCTTTAAGAAAGGCAGGGAAAGAATGTTCTGGAAATAAGAGAAGCAATAACCACTCCTGGCTGGAGAAGATCAGGAAGATACTCTGAGAGGGTCAGAGGGTCAAGGCTGACACATTCTGGACCTGGAGGGGAAAAATGGGTTTTGAACCAGGAACGCTGGGGGTAGAGAGGGACTGGTGGGCATGTGGTGAATGAAACTGGGGAGGTGGTGAGCCAAGCCCTGGCCTGAAACATCCAGGAGTGAATAATGTGTCCACACATCAAACTCACACAAGTGCTTACTGAGGGCAAAACCCCCTTCTATATGTGAAACCCCCAGCAGGTACACAGGCTAGTCCAGCCTCTGCCAGCTTCCTCCTTTCTCCCTCCTTACCTACTTACTGCTGTTTACCAGACTTGATGTGAGCACCGTGCAAGTTTGAGGCTGGCGATTTAAAATATTTTCCATCTGCTGCAAGTAAGACACCAATGAATCCTATGGCTGCAAGTAGAGGTACCACCGGGCAGACAGTTATTTCATGCCCTGTTAATTCCTAATGCAGTAACTACAATATCATTCCTGCTTTTAAAAGAGATCCTTTTTTTTTTTTATTTATTTTTTATTTTTTTGGTAATATGTGGCCTGAGTGCAAAAATAAAGGACATCACTTCTAATGAGGTCAAGTCCCAACACACAACCTCATTACCACCGCTGCCGTGCTAATGCCAGCCTTCTAGCTTTAAGGCAGTTAGTCACGAAGTCAGAGAAACTCTTCAATCTTTGGAGGCAACTCAAGCAGGTCAGCAGAACTAAACTTCCTCTTCGTCTGAAAATTGCAATCAGAGGTGATGGGCTGGCATTTCTGCCCAAAGGTGGCCCAGGTCGGGGGCCCCGACCTCCTTGAAATAAGCCCAGAGGGGTCAGGCCTCTTTGTGCTGGTGGCCACGATTGAGCCATTGGCCTCTGTGCCATGATCACTCTTTGTTTCCAAAAGCAGGACGTCCACAGCAAGGTACATCTTAACAATCAGAGCAGAGAGCGCCCTCCCCCCAGGGGGCAAATCTCCCCCTGGGGAGGGCAGGGAGAGACACCCCGTGCCCCAGCCCTGGATTCCTGCTGTATCAGCTATTTTTCAGCAGACCCTCTCATTGCTTATCCACCCTTCCCATCCGCCATGTTCCCTGACCAGCTCCCACCATGCCCCTCTCCATGAAGGCCATGCCTGCCGAGCTCCCCCTACACGGGCCCGGTAACTCTTCCCTCAGAACCCAGCGTCCCAGAGGCATGCTCAGCTTTTCATCTCTGCGTTAGATCAGGCCCTACTCATTCTTCTATGCGTCACTGCACCCTTTGTACTTATCACAATGCTGTCGGCCAGGAAACGCCCCAGATCTGGGGGACAGGTGATGGGTTCGTGCTGAATCAACACCTGCCGACTTTATCTGAAAAAGCTATAGATTCGACCCAATCTAGGAGCAACTGTTGTATAAGGGCAAGAGCTTAGGCTTTAGGACAACCCAGCCCTGGGCTCGAGTCCCAGATTGGCCACTAATTTGTGTGCTGACAGGGGGCAAGAGAAACTCTCCTGAGGCTCAATCTCTAGGTCTATATACGGATATAATAATATAGACTTTGCACAGACATTTTTATATAATTACACGAGAGGCCATACCTGGTACGTAGGAGATGTGTAGGCCCATGACTGTGGCTATACCAAAGGTGTGGCTCCTATCTGTTCTGGGAACCCAGCAGTGGAGAAATGGGGGAGGTGGTGAGCCAAGCCCTGGCCTGAAATGTCCAGCGCTCTCAGGAGAGAGCTGTGCACAACGGGCCCAGAACCCCCTGCAAGTTTCTGGGCCAGAGAGAAGTACCGTGTACTTGGAAGGAATTCTTCCAGAGAGCAGCATCACCGCCACAGCAGTGGAGACCTGGGGCTCGCTACACTTCACGTTCACTCCCGGCTTTGCGCTCAGGCACCTCCCACTCCCAAAGTCTCTGCACCCTGGCAGGCACCCGACAGCAGCATAAATCTGCACGGGTGCAGGACCAACTTCAGACCTGCTGAGATTTCATCTCGTGAAACGTTGACATTGCAACCACCTTCTTCTTCCTTCCTGCCAACCTTTGTCATTCCTAGAAACCTTATCGAGCCAGCTTCTCCTCAGCTTACAGGCAAGACAACTAATCACGGACCTAACAGCTCGTCAGATTCAAATGCAGCTGCCTCCATCCTGTGCCTGGCTGGGAAAATCAATGTGCCTTTGAGTTGCTGTGCATACAGAGGGCCTGGCCTCTGAGAACAAAAGCAGCCAGACTGCTGAGCCGTCCCACGAACAGGGCTGGAAGTTTTCCTGGCCCGAGGGGAGGTTTATAGCAAGTGATGTATTAAACGGTAGATCCAAATATCTTTATCATGCCCTGAACTGAGGAACTGGCTCAGGTGGGGGAGCGATCGGAGCTCCAGGACTCTGTGAGGGGCTGTCTGCCCATCCAGAAGGGGAGCTGGCAGGTTCCGTGCCTGGCGTCAGGTAGCTTCTGAGTCCATGGGGCCTGATTGAGTCCATGGAAGGTGCGAGCAGAGCCCCAACTTGGACGTCCGCTCCTCCTGTACAACACCAAGCCCCGGGTATACCCCCACTGCAGTTTTCCGGTGGAAAAGATCACCTACCCACTGTCCCAGAGCACACCTGCTGGGCTTCCCAGCCCTGGTCCAGATAGAGGACATGCAGGAGAAATGCCAGTGAGATGTGGGGGTTGATTTTTCCTAAAGAGCCTTGCTTTGGGGCTGTTGAAAAATCCATGCTGGTAGTAGATGGTTCACAGCAAAAGACTCCCATTAACATAAGGTGTTTCTTCCCACTAATAATTAAGAAAAACTCAAATTCAGATAGCACAGGGTACCACCTCTCACCCACCCATGTGTGAAGGGTGTGGGAGGGACGGGCCCTTGAAGCTCTAGTGGGCCTGTCATTCAGACAGCCGCTTAGGGATGTCCAGGAAACCTGGAAGTAACTCAGCACTCACAGCCCAGCAATCCCAGGTCCAGCACACTCGTACATGCACAAGGACACGGGCCTGAGAAAGTACATTGTGACACTGTCTGCTCAGAGAATCTAAAAGGCCGCCCGTCGGGGATTGGCTCAGGTGTTTATACAGTGGGGTACTATAAACAGGATGAAGTGATCTCACTGCCAACACAGATACAGCTCAGACCATGGGTTAAGTGGGAAAAGTAGGTAAGCTACAAGGCCACACACATGCATGCACACACATGAGCACACGCATACATGAAAACACACACACACATACATGCAAACACACACATATGCACACACAGCACACACATGCACATACATGCAAACACACACATGCGCATATACACACAGACACATGCAAACAAATACATGCAAACACATATGCACACACATGCACACACGCGTAACCACACATATGTGCGTGTACATGTGCATACACGCAAACACACACACATATACACACATGCACATACACGCAAACACACATATATGCACATGCATGCGCGCACACACACAAAATGCCACCCAACTTGAAGAGCTCAGTTTTGAAGCATCTCTGATCACTCCAGCCACTTTGAACCCCCAGGATGCTCGCCCTTAAAGTTCAGGTGCTATGCTTCTCAGCACCGTTAATGACCTTCGTGTAAGGACACAGCTGTCCCCTCCATGGCTGGGGCACTAGAGGGACAGAGCACCCTCTCCCGCTTCCTCCGAGCCACCCTCGGGGTTCGCACAGAGCAGGTGTGTGCTCAGCAATTGTCACCCCACTCAGTGGCCAGCTCCCTGTGCTCAAGGGAGACGCCACCACACAGCACATCACTTCAAGTGGCTTCTCCCCCCGAGGCCTTGACAGCAAACCTCCTCACACTGTCACCCGCCCAGGCCGCCCTGTGCCCGCCACCCCTTCCTTGCTGCCGGCATGACCCCTGGAAGTCACTGAGGCCCCTGGCCACCCTTCCTTCTCCTCCCGCCATGCTCTGAGGACACAGACTGTCATCCACACATGTGAGCGCCACAAATAATTCCTAACATAAATATGCCTCCCAAATAGCCATAAATCACCCCAATTCCACCCGGGGACAATTCTAATTTATAACAGGAGGGAAGGAGATGAGCACTGTGGCTTTTTTCCCTGGGCTTCTCAGCTGCTGCGGAGGGAGAATCCACCCCGCCGCTCCTGGCAGAAGTTCCTGATTTACGGATCACTGAAGATGAAACCCGCCGCCCTGTGTCAGCATGGACTCACGCAGCCCTGCGAGCCCTGAGTCTGGGCCCCCCAGGCTCCTCCTCGCTTTCTACCTCCCGCTGCAGCTCAGGAGGTGAGGGCCCTCTGGGCTCCCTGCACGGTGGCTAATGTACCTGCGCCATCACTGGTCATCTGCATTTTAATGTTCCAGGAAGTCGATTATACCAGCTGCGCAAACCCTGAGCACAGGCAAGTGGAGGGAACTGCATTTCTTGGATCAGGGCTTTTCTTTCTGCATCATCATAAAGCATTGTTATTAGGTGTTAAAAAAAAAACCATATAAAACAAAAGTTATCTCTCTCTTTGGGGAAATATAATAAAATATAATAAAAGCCATCTGATGCTATTTTTAACAGCCCTAAGAAGCACATGATTAACACAGAAAAACTCATATTGACAAAGGGCGTCACACACACACAAAAAAGTCAGCGTGGAAGGGCAACCCATTGAACTCAAGTGGGTTTATGGTCCAAGCCGTACTTCCCTGTGTGCTATGGACCCAACACAGCAACAGACTCCGGACACCTCTCTGCCCTCTTAGAAATACCAGGTAGATTCCCAGCCAGCTTCTCAGCTCCTGACCCAAAGCAGCACCTGCCGTACTCCAGGGGAAAAGTCCTTCCCAGGGGCAGAAAGAAACACAGAGAAGTTCATGCTTGCTAACTAGTGGGCCAAGAACCTGCCACCTTCACCTCGATTCACGCCCTCTCCCTCCGTGTCTGTGACACAGGGCTCAGGCCCTCAAACAGGGGCAAACAGGAAGAAGGGAAGGTCTCTGTGGCTGCCCAAGGTTCAGAGAACCTGTGGGGTCAGAACAACGGTAAGGAAACCAGCCTGCACCCAGAGCCTTCACGGAGAGCCAAAACCTTACCTTTGCCCAAGACCCCAAATGTTTCTGCAGCATCCCAACCCTGCAAGAATCACACGCACCTTGTACGTCCATCCAGGGAGCTTTAACCTCGACTAAGGCTGAAAAGCCCAGGGAAATCCATGGAGGGAGTGAAGCTGGGCTGGGGTGGGGTACAGAGGAGATCACCAGGTCAGCAGAGGCAGGCAGGGGCCCCCTCAAGAGGGACGCTCCTTCCCTTGACACCTTGCAAACTCTCAAAGTACCGCAGACTCTTCTGTGATAAACACCATAAATGATTCCGGGACCTCACAACCCCCACCTTCACACCCGTGATTCCCTAGAAACGGGGTGCTTTAGGTCAATCCAGTTTCTCCAAAAACTTGAATGGAGACTCCAAAGAGTAAGAAGGTAGAAAAACAGAACAGAAGCAAAAACCAGGGTCTTGACAACATTCCTTTTGACAGAGGTGGCTGGTGCCAACTTACACCAAAGCAATTCCACTGTGCACGGCAGCCAGCCACGACACTGGGGGCCGAGACAACCTTTTCTGCTCCTTACCTCCACTCCCTGGACCTTGAGTTTCATGTGGTCCTCTCTCGTCGTCTTCCCGTCTTTCCTCTTTTTCCAGCAATACCCATCTTTCCTGTATTTCACTTTCTTCCTGTTGTAGAGGATCATGGAGCCATTCTGCGGTCTGGAAACAACAAATGGTTAAGTTACCATGAGAACCAAACAGAAGGAAAATTTATGAAGAGGGAGAGCGTCGACCAGTCAAAGTCTCTACAGAAAAGCAATATTCCACATTTGCTGGAACATAATTTTTCACCTTTTATTGCAGCTCCCTGGATTAACCGTGTTTTATGGCCAGCCAAAGTTTGCTTTGGATTTGGTACCTAATGAATTAAATGTGTCAATGATAGGCTTCAAAAACATTCCCTCAGTAATAACCACAAAGTAATCAGGATATACGATGTGGGGGCCCGAGCTCTGCCCTGTAAAGTAGGTAAAACCGAGCGAGAAAACAAAAAGAGCCAGGGGTGTTGCCGCTGCCGGTAATATCTTGTCTCTTGTAGAAGGATGTTCTACCCATCTTTTAATCCATCACCCAACATTGAGAGATAAATAAGTTTCATGCAGATGCTGATGACTATGTTAAGAGCAGACCAATGGCAGAGCTAGTCGGCAAGGCCAAGCGCCCTTGATTCACGGCCCACGACGAGATGACCGTTAGGTCCAAAGAGCACCGGTCCTGCTTCACAGTCAGCTAAGTGCCTGATTCTTTCCCGTTTGGGCTTCAGCTGTCAGAGGTCTCAGAGGCCTCCGGGTGAATTCATCTCTTCAGTGCACAACCACGGTACCTTAGGAAAAGAGTTGCCCGCTTACTAAAGGCTCTAACAGTAGGATGGCCATTCTTGTGATGTTTAAAAACAACAAATAAAAAGAACCTTGAATTTTTCCAGAAAGAAAATATACATCAACCACAGATAGCAGAGGACTACAATGTGTATATCTGTCATTGCAGTGGTCACATAAATGGTTTGGAAGCTCTAAGGAGAGAAAGGACAAAGGTGCTCTGGCAGCTAAGGGCAAGCGCTTCCGCGGTACAGTTTCGGCAGGTGCAGGCCCATCTGGCCTCCAAGGAAGCCTTCCCTGAAAGCTAGCAGCACTCCTCCTGGTGGCACAAGAAAAGGAGGGACAAAGGTCAGCATGGTGGCTCACTCCTGTAATCCTAGCAGTCTGGGAGGCCAAGGCAGGTGGATTGCTTGAGCTTGGGAGTTTGGGACCCACCTGGTGCCTGTGGCTCAGTGAGTAGGGCGCCGGCCCCATATACCACGGGTGGCGGGTTCAAACCCAGCCCTGGCCGAACTGCAACAAAAAAATAGCCAGGTGTTGTGGCGGGTGCCAGTAGTCCCAGTTACTCTGGAGGCTGAGACAAGAGAATCGCCTAAGCCCAGGAGCTAGAGGTTGCTGTGAGCCATGAAGCCATGGCACTTGACCAAGGGCGACAAAGTGAGACTCTGTCTCTAAAAAACAAAACAAAACAAAACAAAACAAACAAACAAAAAATAAATAAATAAATAAATAAGAGCAAGGCCCCCATCTCTAAAAATAGAAAAACTAGCCAGGGCACCTGGGCACCTGTAGTCCCAGCTATCGGGGAGGCAGGGAAGGCAGGAGGATTGCTTGAATCTAAGAGGTTGAGGTTTCATGAGCTAGGATGCCATGGCGCTCTACTCTGGGCGACACAGTGAGACCCTGCCTCAAAAAAAACCCCCAAAAAGCGAAGGAAGGACAATGATTCTGCACCCCTAGAGGTCAGCACAGGTCTGCCATCCCACTCTCAGGGAAGGTCAGGGAGCTCTTCACATAAATAAGGCAAATTGCCCGCATGTTTCTCTGCCACAGCAGAGGTGAGGAACAATGACTCAGCCGTCCCCTGGGGGCTGGGCGAGACCCCCAGCCCCTTCTTGGCTGCTCCCTTTGAACAATGGGCCCTTTCACAATTGGGCACATAACATCGGGCTGTGGATGGCTCAATATTCCATTGTCTGTGGAGGAAAAGAAAACTGCCGGGTGACGGCAGCTAATTGTACTTCCCACCCAGCCCAACGTGTCACACTCTGTGGCAATATGATGACCAAACGGCAGTTCCTCGGAAATCATAGACTTTGAACAGCGACTCCCAACACGTCATTGTTTGCCGATTAGGACGCAATTGGTTTGTGTCCATGTTGGCTTCCTCCCTGAGTCTGTACCGGCTAAAACAATCAGGAAGTGGCTCCATGCACCTGTCACAACGCTGTCACCTGAAGGTATCTGCCTTGTTCCTACAAGTCTGCATGGAAAACCTTAGAATTCACTTCCATTTCTAGATGGCAGGGGGGCTCTTTCCACGTCAGCCCTGTGCTAGTTTCTTGTCCCTAATCTTCAGAGGGGTGTGAGCCCTCCTGTGCCCTGAAAGTCCCCGCTAGAAGGCCCTCAAGGTCAGCTGCTGTGCTTAGGACTCCTGATTGAGGAATAAGCAAAGAATGTGTCTCAGCAAACAATCGGGCTCTGCACTGGCCCGTCCTCCCCAAGGAGGAATGAAGACCCCTCTCCAAGAGAACGCTGCAGGGAAGGTTGGTTACGGAAGACTCAGCCACTGAAGAAGACCCAGCCCCGATCCAGCCCACCTGCTTCTGAGCAGAGTCATAGATTAGCTCACCCCCATAAACATGGTCAGTACAGTTCAGTGTCTTCAGACCAACTGCCCCCAAATTGTACGCTGTGTGACCCAGGTTGAGAGGGGACTCTCCAACACAGTCAGGCACACAGAATCACAACTGCATCCCCCATCCCAGGAAGCCACCTACCTCTGACAATGTGCCCTTGGGCATTCTGAGAACAGCCCTGTCATCGGATGCTTTAAGCAGGACACGGTCCCACAGAGAACTTGGTGTCCAACGTAAACAGCCTTAATAAATGGAATCATCGTTTTAACTTGCAAAGCACTTAATCCACCAATCTGACATTATTGGGACTTGCTCCTGTTCTGGCTGACGCAGGAAGATCCTCACCATAGCTCAGGGGCCCGAGGGCGGCCGTGGGGAGAGCAGGTGAGTGCAGGAGGCCCACGTGCCCACAAGGCAGGAAAGGGAGGCTGCCCGCCCTCCCCAGAGTAGAATCAGGAGCAAGTCGGAGCTGGTGGGAAGGGATCTGAGGAAGAAAGGAAGGAAAAGGGTGCTGCTTGGGGGCATGAGGGATGAGGAGGCCACAAGAGAAAGGGGGGGCTTAACACACTTCTTGATAGCATGAAAGATAGCACCCCCTGAGAAGAGCAGGGGAGTGGGAGCAGAGCTGCAGACAGGGAGGCTCTGGTACGGCACGGAGGAGGCAGGGGAGCCTGCCACTTGACACTGCCCCCAGCGTCCGGTTACTGGCCACCACTGTGTGCCTGGTGACATAGACACAGCCCACGCCGCTCTATGGCTCTAGCCGTTTTCTTTTTTGTATCAACTGTATTGCTGTGCATTCCCATACCAATCCCAGGAGGTAGGGATTGTTGCCATTCCTCACATATAACCGAACCTTCTAGCCAAAAAGTGTCCCAGTGGGATAAACTCTGAGTCAGTCCAAGCCCAGAGCCACTCTGTCTCTGCTGGGTTAGCACAGACTGCGGGGCCAGTCTGGGTCTGGGTCTGGGTCTCAGTTCTACTCTAAGAGCTGGACAGGCGTTAGCGCCCTGCCAGCGCTCCACAGCCGACAGGTAAGGCCCGGTACGCGCTCTCAGAACTCCCCTCTGCTGCTGAGCTCCAGCTGCCCACAGGGGTCACCGGACGTGGCGGGGAGGTGAGAGAATGCTTTATTTCCCTTCCACGCTCCCTGACTGGTGCCTCCTGGGGTCACGTCTTGGATGAACTAGCTCTAATCCTCACCTCTGAATCTCCTTCTGGGAGAAGCTAAACTGAGGCTGATGGTCTAATAGCCTCATGGAAATCTTCCCAGACCTCCAAGGCCAAGTGCAGAGGACTGTCAAGGAAACACAGGGACAATAGGCGCTTCATTCTCACTACGGAGACATCTAGCCAAGTAATCCTATTTTTTTTTTTTTTAATTGTTGGGGATTCATTGAGGGTACAAGAAACCATGTTACACTGGTTGCATTTGTTGGGAAAAGTCCCTCTTACAATCGTGTTTTGCCCCCAAAAGGTGTAGCACACACCAAGACCCCAAGAGCCCACCCCCCTCACTCCTTCCCTCTCTCTGCTCTTCCTTTCCCCACCCCTCCCTCATTCTTCCTCTCTCTGCTCTGCTCCCAGCTGGCAAAACCAATAAAGCCCAGTGCAACCGGTAAAAAGATCATGGAGTCATGGGAAACCTACACAAATTAAAAAGTAAAGAAACAGGTAAATATGAGGAGTCACCTGTGCCTTGGTGTCTCCTTCACTTTGCACTTGGGACTAAATTCCCTATGCCTAGGTCAGTTTCATGTGAATTTCCTGGGCCTCAATTCCATGAATGGACTGTGTCCATTCATTGATGCATTTATTCACTTTGCCCCGGAGGGGACTGTGTTCGTTCATTGATACATTCATTCACCTTCCAAAAAAATTAATTAATTAATTTTTAAAAACTTGAAAATAAAAAAAAGAAACAGGTATATAATTAAGATACATATGTATAAGCTATTGATTAGATAGATAGGTAGGTAGACAGATGGAATGAGAGTAGACCCATTTACTGCAGAGAAAAAGGAAATTAAATATCTAGGCATAAATCTAACATGAAATTCTCAAAATCTAAAAAGAACAACTATAAACATTTTCTAAAGGAGATAAAAGTAAGTTTTGTTCATGTACAAAACCATAACTTGTCCTGTTTAGGGGGAGTTGAGATCACAAAAACGTCAGTCCTCCCAAAATTAATTCATGACTGGGATATCATGATAGTGAGAATCCATTGGGATTGTTTCCAGATCTAAAAAATTTTATTATGTTTATTAGAAAAGAAGAAATACTGAGAATAGCCAGATACATCCCCCAAAAGACCAACATAGAGGGGAAGCCCTACCAGCTACTAACACATATTATAAAAATTCTATATTTTTAAAAAGTGTGGAATTGACACATGAATAAATAGGCAAACCAATGGGGAGGATAGAAAATCCAGAAGAATTCTCACATATACAAATTTAATATGTACAATCAAAGGAGGTATCTGAAGTCAGTGGGGATGACTATCTTTTTAATAAGTGAAATTGGGTTATCTAGATAGTCATATGGAACAAGATAAAATTGGATCTACTCCCTCACACCACACAGAAGCCTCAATTCCAAGTGGAAAAGGGATTTCAATGGCATAAATAAAATCATACACACTCTACAAGAAAACGCAGGTGCATTTCTCTAGAATCAGAGAGTAGAAAAGAACTTTCCTAACCACGATTCAAGATCCAGCAACAATATGTGAAAGATGGGTAAATCTGATTACATAAAAATAAAACTGCCAGACTGTTTTCCAGAGTGGCTGCACCATTTTCCATTCCCACTAGAAGTATCTGAGGGTTCCACATTCTCCGCGTTCTCCCCAACATTTGGCATGGTCTGTCGTTCAGATAATAGCCATCCTAGCGGATGCATAATGTTTCAATTTGCATTTCCCAAACGGCTAACGATGCCAAGCATCTTTTCATGTCCTTATTAGCCATTCATATAATTTCTTCGGTGAAATGTCTATTTGAATCTTTTGCCCAGTTTTAATTGAGTTGCTTGTCTTTTTATTTTTGAGTGGTAACAGCTCTTTACATATAATCTGGATACAGGCCCTTCATCAGATATGGGATTTGCAAATACTTTCTCCCAGTCCACAACCTCTCTTCTGCTTAATGGTTTCTTTGAAAGAGCAAAAGTCTTTAGTTTTGCTAAATTCCAATATATCAAGTTTTTTCTTTGTTGAATAGTGCTTTTAGTGTCATGTCTAAGAATTTTTTACCTAATTCAGGGTCACAAACATCTATGATGTTTTCTTCTAAGGGTTTTCTATTTTTAGCTCCTGTATTTAGGTGTGTGATCCATTTTCAGTTAGTTTTTTGTGTATGGAATGAAGTAAGGTTCTGAGTTGCTTTTGGTATTTGAATATCGAAGTATCCCAGCACCATTTTTTTAAAGCCTGTTCTTCCCTCTCCCGTTCCCTTTGAGTTAATAAATTGTCCATTAACATAGTCTGGATCTTACATTCTGTTCCATTGTCTGTGGTGTGCCAGTGCCACAGTGCCTTGATTCCTGCTGTTTTATAGCCAGTTTGAAACCAGGGGTTATAAGCTCTCCGACTCTGTTCTTCTTTTTCAAAACTGTTTTGGCTATGTCTTGTGTATTTCCATATACATTTTAGGACTAGCTAGCATGACTTCTGCAGGAGAAAGCCTCCTGGGACTTTGAGAAGAGCTGCATTAAATCCAGCAATCAATTTTGAGAGAATTGCCATCTTCATATTGAGTCTTCCAATTGCTTCCAATTGCAGAATTTGGAATGTCTCTCCATCTAGATAAATCTTTAATTTCTCTCAGTGAGACTTCATAGCTTTCAATGTATGGGTTTTACATTTTGTAAATTAAATGTATCCCAAGTACTTTATTCTTTTTGATGCTCTCGTGAATGGAATTGTGTCCTTAATCTCATTTTTTGATTGTTCATTTGTACTATATAGAAATACAATTGACTTTTGTAATTGATTTTATAACCCGTGATCCTTGTTAAGCTCATTTATTAGTTCTGGTAAATTTCTTTGTAGATTCTGTAGGATTTTGACATATATAATTAAGTCACCTGTGAATAAAGATAGTTCATGTTCTTTTTTATTGTGATTGCCTTTCATTTCTTTTTCTTGATTTATTGCACTGGCTAAAACCCCCAGTACAAGGTTGAATAGCAGTGATAAGAATAAAAACCTTGCCTTGTTCCTGATTTTAGGGAAAAAGCATTCAGTCTTTCCCCATTAAGCATTTTTAGCTATATCAAAGACTTAGGATAATAATGGAAAGGATTCAAAAACCAATTTGAAGAGGCTCCCACTGACCAAAGATCTGTCAATCTAAGTATCCATATAAATAACAACTATGTGTACAGTAGAGTAAAATCCATTAAATTTATTTAAATTCATGAGTTCTTAATAACCCTAAAATAAACCAACAAAAATCCAATTTCTCATTGTTGGGGGATGCTAGTGACCCAACACACTATTTAGAAAACTGGAGGGAAAAGAAAAAAGTGGGAAAAGGGAGAATTAGGCATTTATTCTGTCTTCATTGTACAAACTGTTCTTTTGAGTTACCAAACAGGAAGAGAGAGGACTTTCTCTATAAAAGGACTCCAGGCAGTAAATGAAGAAGAAATTGGAGAATCTGACTGTGATCCCTAGTGAATTAATGGATCTGGGCATATATCAGCAATGGTGGCAATAGAAACAACCAGACCGTGTGCGTCCCCTGCTGTGGTTCACATGTGTTCCCCAAAAATCATGTGTTAGAGATGTAATCCCCAGTGCCACAGTGTTGGGGAGTGGGGTCTACCAAAGGGAGATTAGGTCACAAGGACTCGGCCCTCATGAATGGATGGATGACATCACTGCAGAAGTGGGGTAGTAATGGCAGAAGTGGGTTAGTAATGGCGGAAGTGGGTTAGTTATGGAGGAATGCCTTTGTTGTAAAGTGAGCTCCACCCCCTTCTTGGTCTTCCCTCTCTTGCCGGTCTGCCTTCTGCCATGGACGAAGCAGTATGGAGGCCTTCACTGGCTGCCATGAACTTGGACTTCCCAGCCTTTAGAACTATGAGCCAAAGAAACTTCCATTGTCTATAAATTACCCCATCTCTGGTATTCGTTATAGCATCACACATGGACTACGACATCCCCTGATAGAAGTACGTTTTGCTGCTGCCAAAAAAAAATTAAAAATTGACCTTGAAACTATTCAGACTTCTTGATCTAACTTTGACTTTGCATGATCCACAGAGGGCAATGGAACATGGCAAAGCACACCATGGAAACAACCAGCAAAACCCAGGCTGTGAAAAACTCTACAGGACAAAAGACCTGGCTTCTTTAACCAAGTCTGAGAAAGAATGAGTGGGGAAGAGAGACCAAAGAGCAGGAGAGTGCTGGGATGGAACATACAGATTAAAGGAGACAAAGAAATATATCAACCAATTGCTATGCATAGACCTTGACTGAGGCAAACAAACTGAGCAAGATGGTATTTTCACGTGGTCAGCAGGCTTTTAAAAAAAGTCAAAAGACAGCATTTGTGAAACAATTGGAATTTTGAACAGTGACTGGATATTTAGAATTATTAAGGGTAGTCACTGTCGTACAGAAGCATCTTTTTAAAAGAGACGTTATCTTTTAGAGATATATACTGAAATATTTATGGAAGAAACTACATGATTCCTGACATAGGCTTCAAAATAACGTCAGAGGAGGGGATGAAACAAGACTGGCCAGGTGTTGACCACAAGGATCAGTGTATGGGAGCTCATTATACTAGTCTGTCCAAATTGTAGATGTTTGAAATTTTCTGTAACAAAATGATCTTTAAAAAAAAGGCAATCATGGGATTTGGAGTGGGAGCTAGGTTACATCTTACATCCTTGCTCAACTCCTTATGAGCTGTGTGACCTTGAGTGAGTGACTTGGTCTCTCTGTTGTAGTAGACATGATGTATGCAAGGTGCCTCACACGCTGCCTAACCCGCAGTACATGTTCCTCGTAACTAATCATGGTAACAGGTGCAGCCCCTGTCTGGAGCATTTTCCATGCAGAGAGCTGAGAGGGTAATGAGAGAACTGAGAGAAATGAAATGATACATTACGGGTTGCAGCTGGAAACCCACCCAGGTAGGGGGCTGTCCCCAAACACACGAGGCTGCATACTCTCCCATCATGTTAGGGCATGATATATTTTTCAAATTAGATAGGTATACAACAATTAATAATTGAAGATCAGAGGGATGGTATGTTCTTTTTTGTGTGGACATTAAATAGGAATTTATGGAGCAACCAGGGGTTGAATCTAACACTAGGTTAATCCTATGAAGTGGACACCCTATCCAGGGTCTAACTTTAAAAATCAACATCCCACAAACAGGTCTGGTTCCTAGACCTTCCTCCTAGAACATCCACTTTCCCAGTCATTAGCTGATCATTTCTAGGACCTCACAAGCCCCAATTTCATCCTGGCAGACAACTGAGGCCCAGCCTGCCATCTCAGCGATGTGTAGACTTACACAAGACTGTTCTCTTGTCAGCCCATTCCAGCAGCTCTGGGCAGAAGCAGAAGACTTTTCGCAGAAGGACCTGTTCAGCTTGGCCGGCTACTGTACTATTGAATTCCTGAGATCTGTTACTCATAGCATCCTTTGAAGAATAGAGGATGTCCTCGTTCCTGGTGGGGCTCCATGAACAATATCTGCCTGGCTTCCAAACAGCAAGCATCTCCAAACTATTCGCCTTTTTTTAGCCAGAACTCAAACCCTGGGGTGTCTCTGCCCTTTCATTCCATTGCCTTTGGTCCTACCCCTCCTGCCACAAGGCCTGGGGAGGGGCCTGGCTAGAGGAAAACCTGGTGCCTGCCTCCCAGCTGTGACCTCAAACGTGAAACAGGCCCTTGTGTTAAAGCAAAGACTATAGTGTCGTAGGGCAGTGGACGCTACTTCTGAGGCCAGAGCTGAAGCTCCGTTCTAGTAGACAGTCAGAAAATGAGAAATGCCACACTTAATTGCACATTACGTATTTTTTATGTACCTCCACCTTCCTTTCTGATCTTTCCAACACAGAATGGCCTGATTTAAATACCCCACTAGAGGTACGTGGTCTCGACCAAAATATTAGTTAGAACCATGACAACTGCTACAGTAAGACCTTCTATTTATTTGTTTATTAAATTTAATCAATTTAATTAATTAATTGTTGTTGTTGTTTTTGGAGAAAAAGTCTCACTCTGTTGTCCTTGATAGAGTGCTGGGGCATCATAGTTCACAGCAACCTTAAACTCTTGGGCTTGAGCAATCTTCTTGGCTCAGCCTCCCAAGTAGCTGGGACTACAGGCACCTGCCACAACGCATGGCTAGTTTTTCTATTTTTAGTAGAGACAGGATCTTGCTCTTGCTCAGGCTGGTCTTGAACTCCTGAGCTTAAGCAGTCCACCCACTTCAGCCTCCCAGAGTGCTGGGATTACAGGTGTGAGCCACTGTGCCTGGGCTAAGACCTTCTATTTATCAAGAATTTACCACATGCCAGATGCAGGGTAGGACCATTTATACTCATTTTTCATTTTAATTCCACAGTAACTTCAGCAGGCGCGTAGTCTTAACCTCATCTTATGGGGACAAAGATTTGGAGCACAGAGAAGGGAGGTAACTTTCCCAAGGTCACACAGCGACCAAGGGCAAAACCAGGAAATTGCCCCACTGTACCCATTCCTGATGCTGCAAACCCCAGGCATGTCTCAGCCACGCCTTCCCACTCTCCAGCAGTATGTTCAGGGCCTGTGGGAACCAACCCCCGCAGAACGCTTCATGTAAAGGACGGACAGTCTGGGCCTGATCTAAATTGTTCCTATGGTCCTTCCTTTTGTTGCACGGGGAGGAAGAAGCCTGGTAAAGGAATGTCTCCTCTGCTTATCTCTCACACGCAAACCCTGCAAGAGTGGTAATTGAAGGCTCGCGCACAGCAAGGCTGACAGAATGCCAAACGGAACCCCAAGGAGCCACGGCGACAACCCAAATCTCACGGGAAGGGGCTGGCTTATTGACTTTCAACCTGGAGCCTTCTCCTGACTTGTTTACAGAGTCTTCGCAATTTTTTTCTGGGGGGGGGATCAGGAAAGCTGGTCATGTGCCACCCCACCCCACCAGCCCAGTCAGGCCACTCTCAGCTGTGTGGAATGACAGGAAAGACAGGCCCAGCCCAGGCTGCAATCTGCCAGATATGAAAACCAATTGCTTTTCATAATAAATTCCAGCTGGAGCCATAGAAATAATAAGGACGAGAAGAAGGTAACACCAGTTTGCTTTATTTGATTAGCTCCTTCTTGGGCGGTCCAACCTCGGCTTCTTTTCATTAAAATAAGGGCAAATTGAAAATCGTAAAAGAGGCTTTCTTATCAGAGAACAAACGATTGGGTAGATTCATAGGCCTAAAAGCCCCCAGAAGCCATCAGGCATCGCGATTTCGGCCGCTCTTGCCGTTTTAGATGAGCAGGACCCATGAAGCCGGTGCTCCCAGCGAGCTTCATTTGAGGACTCTCAGCACTTATTTTCAGTTTTCTGAGTAGGAGCAGAGACAGCCAGCAGCACCGCCCATATCCAGCTCTGCCTCACTTAATCCTCACCATAACCCTGGCAGGAAGGCCAACCCTGGGCAGCCAGGCAGGAGGAAAACCTCCCAGCCTCTCTAAGGGCCAAGGAGTCTGTGCGGAACTGAAAACAGGGTGAGAGGTAGCTGGGCTTCCAGAACTGGGAGGCAAAGCCAATGCGTGTTTCCCAAGGATCATTAAATGCAGGCTGTGACCCACAGTTTTGTTCATATAAGTTGTCACTGGAGGTCACTGACAAGAAAAGGCTACCCCTTCGGGAAGTGGTAATGACCAGGTCACTCCAGAGCAGTCTGGAGGGCTCATTAGTGGCCTCTTCCCTGGACCTCCCAAGGGCTCCACTTGAAATGCGAGGATGACACTCAGAGAGTTATTCGGTTAATACTTTCTGAGCAGTTATTATGCACCAGGCATCTGAGCGGGGCCTCTGGGTGCCCTGCCTCTGCGCTGACTCTCCGGCTGGCCCCAGAGCCGGAGGAGGGGAGGGAACCCATGGAGACAGTGAAAGAGAGGGTTTGCTCCTAGCTGGCAGCTGCAGGACCGTGCCCAAAATGCAACATCTGAGCACAGCTGAGTCCCTCGGAAAGAGCTTCTGGTCAAGACAGCAGCAAGGTCCAAGGCCTGAGGAATGCGTCCCGCGCGTGGCTGGCAGGCAGAGAGTGAGGGCGAGGGCAGAAGATGCGGCTGGGGAGCACTTGGGCTGCCCTGACGAGGGTGGATTTTACTCTAATTGTGATGAAAGACACAAATTAACCCAGAACCCAATTGTATTAAGGGCCATGGAGGAAAAGTGAGGACTCTGGGCTTTCACCTAAGAGAAATCCACAATGTTAAGACAGCACAAACTAACTCTGCCGATGCAACTCGGGCAGGTGCAGTGAAGAAAGAGCACATGACAGAACATGACAGAGAGCTGTGTCTGGACTGGGGCGAAGGACTGTGTCCTCCCCATCCTAAGAACATAACACGGGACACTTAGGCTGAAAGACGAATGAGAGTAAAAGTCAAACAAAAAGGACCAGGCAGGTGCCTTCCAGACAGCGGGAACAGCTTATCCCAAGGGGCCAGACCAGGGGCATCGTGGGGTCCTCAGAGGATTCTGAACTTCACTTCCATGAGCATGTGAAGCCATTGCCAGAGTTTAAGCAGAGAAATGGGATAATCAGTTAGACTTGGCAAATCTGGCTTGGTTTTCTGTCTCCTCCATCTTTGTAACTTATAAACAGCAAACACTCCATAAATGCTTGTCAAATGAGTGACTCAGTCAAGAAACCTGGTGGCTTTTCTTAAAAAAATATAAATACACACACACACACACACACACACACACACACACATATATATATGGGGGAGAGAGAGAGAGAGATAAAACCTTACTTATACTTAAAGCCTTTAGCCAATGATGAGGCAAACAAAATATGGGGTTTAGGAAGAGAGAGTTTAAATGGTGCCATCTTTCTTTGGATACAACACTGTCCTCAAGAAAGAGGCCCTTCTGTTCCTGCTGCCTGGTACAGCCGGGTGACAGGAGCCTAAGACTGGCACCACAAAAGGAACATCACTCCGATGCCACCCGGTGTCTGGCCCACGTTCGAACCCACCAGTCTCATCTGGCTAGAGCATGCACCTCCTACATGGAGCTTGGAGCTGCCATGGCCCCTCACTTGTCACATTCCAACACCGATATTTTATTAATAATCCAATGCAAATCTGAGAGAAAATTAATGTGTCACCTCCTAGCAAGGAGGACTAAACATCTCAATGTGACAGTCTGTTAGAGTTGTCATTTATCATTAGCATGCAATTCAAGGCGAGCTTCCCACATTCTGGCGGGAGCTTTCGAGCAATGAATCTCTGGGAATTAGCTTCTGGTCCAATTATTCCTGTTTCTCCCCACCCCCCCCAAAAGATAAATTCTGTCTCGTTGGGAGGGGAAAAGAAAAAAAGAAAAGGGAGAGGGGAGGGTTTGCTATTCTCCTTCCTGGTTGAAATCAATTTTTCTCAAGGAGACAAGGCAATATTCATTTTGTGAGAAGGGAATAAGGCTATACGCTAAAGGCCTATAAATGGAGCCATTCTGATGAAAACTTCCTCAAATCAAATGTAGGGGAACCTCTTAATAGGCTTTGTTCTCTTTTTCCATAATCCATAACTATTAAGAGAAAGATAGGCAGAGAGAAGATTGCACAAAGGGACAGCTATGTAAACATCAGACAGGATCATGGTCCAGGTGGGTCCAGAGAGGTCACTGCAGGCCCTGGTCTGTCCATCCCCTCAGTATGTTTCCCGGGGGTCCCTAAAAGCCAGGCACCGTCTTGGGCCCTGGGAACTCAGTGCTACCCAGACAAGCGTGGCCTGGTCCTCAGGGAGCTTACTGTCTGGCAAGGAAATGGGCCTATAAAAAAATAAACTAATAAAAATAGGTAAGTGCTATAAAGATCACCCAAGATGGAAATTCTATGCATTAAAATAGAATTGTTTTGTCTAGTGACTTTTTCTTTTTATCTTTAGTGCAGAACATAAAAACACACTCTGATGTAAACCATGCTTCTGGTTCCAAAGCAGACAGGACGGTTGGGATGACCGGTGGGCAGATGCTAGCGCTTTGGCTCAGCCACCAGGAGTGGAACTCAGTGACCATCCCTGCACCTGCGGACTGACCACATAGTGCACCCCAGCATCATCAACCCCAGCCCAGCAGGCCACGCACAAAGGGCTGGAGGCCCCTGTGTCAGCCACGTGCCCTCAGACCTGGGGTCCCCCAGCCAGCCCTGCCATCTCCCGGACACACCTCCGGGACAGAACAAAACCAGTCTCAGCAGGGATGGTGTCTCCCATGACAACAGCCCCTGCCAGGCCCTGAGCCCCCATGATGACCTTGGCAGGCTGAGCTGTCCTGCTGTATGGTCTCCATGAGGACAGAGACCACGCCTGCCCCGTTGGGCCTGTAAGGGGTTTCTCCTTTCATCTGTGCGCCCCATTGTGTAGGTTCCATTGACCCCCCACTTTACAGAAGAAGAAACCACATCCCAGAGGCTGAGCGGTACCCACAGTTGCGGCTGGCAGGTGGGGTGTGTCCTTAGCCCAGGCCCGCCTGCCGCAGAGGGGAACTGCCATTGCTACCCACCCCCATCTTGTTACTTTACAGTCACACGTCAGCTTGACTGAGTCTCACACACGCACGTGTGGCCAGCGCCATGGTCACACCAGACCCAAGATATGCCCCCCACCCCTAACCTGCTAGATTCCTCCTTTCCCCTGAACCCTTCTCAGACCTTGCCTAGATGGCTTTTGGCTATTTACAAACTCACCATCAAAGGACGAAGGTGTTGCCGGGGCAGATCCCTGGAGTCACTTGTCCTTCCTGGGAAGGGCATCTGTGGGGACGCTCAGTGTGGAGCCCCAGCTGTACCTCAAGTTGGCAGCCCCCCATGCTGTGGGACTGGAATGCCCCCTTCCCCATGACAAAGATGGCTGTCCTTCAGCCTGCCACTCCCCAGCCCCGAAGAGTCCCTCTGGACACCGACTCCCACCAGTGACAAGGAGCCAAGCAAGTCACTCTGCACTCAGAGAGAGAGGCGTCCAGGAAGGAAACCCACCTTCTGCCCCACAACAAATCCTGCACCGACTCCCTGCCTGGCAGGGCTCCCAGGGTGGTGGGGTGAGTCCAGAGAGCATCCCGGCTGCCCTGCCTGGCTGCCCTTCACCTGGGCAGAGAAATCATGAGTCTCTCCCAGGCCTCCCAGGCTGGGCTCCCCAGGTGAGAGCGCTCAGTGATAACCCCCCACCAAGGCAAGGACCTGCGGCCTCCACCCTCTTCTCAGTCAAATGTGGATTATCTCCCATGCCTAAGATGCCAGCTCCAGTGAACAGAACAAGGAACGGCAGATGGAGGGTGGAGGGGCAGAGAGCTTCGGGGGCCGCTCCAAAAGGTGAGCAGGGAAGGAACTTTCCCGCAGGAAGGCCAGGTCACCCAGAGCAGGAGCCCGCGGGCCAGCTGGGCCAGGATACAGAGGCCAAGCGGCTTCGGGAGCCCCAGACACAGAGGAGAGCGGGATTGTTCCTTCTCCCTGACTCTGAGTCTCCCCAGAGCCTCTCTAAGTGGGAGTCGCCTTTCGTTTTACCAGAAGGCTCTGGCAAAAGGTACAGCTGTGGACCAGGAAGCTGCTGTTTCAAATCCAGACCCAGGGCCACGAGGGGAGCCAGGTCAGGGGTGGGGACCGCTCAGGAAGCCTTTCTCCGGGCTGCTCAGGAGCAGGGACCCCATCGTCCCCCCTATAGCACCCCTCCAAGGCCCCAGCCAGCTCCTCAAACCCCCCAAAGAAATACTTGGACAAGAGTAATAGTGAAAGCAGGCCCCATGTTTTCATCCGTGGACATCTGTGACCTGGAGGACTATAGGAGTCTATTTTCTCCTTTTGACCTGTCTGTATTTCAACTTGTCTGTAATGAATGTGTATGGTTTAATAATAAGAGAAAAAGGAAAGCTCTCTGCCATTGAGAAGTTGAATTCTTAAGGACAATGTTCTGCCCTCCGTGCCAGGCTCCTCCCCCTCCCCCCCCCTGCTTTTCCCTCCCCCGCCCACTCAGCTGCGCGGGGCGCCTGGACAGCCACGGTGCTAGTGAGTCTGAGACCACCTCGTGGTCTAGCCCTAAAGTGCATCTGCTTAACGCTTCCCCGGCTCCTTGAGAGCAGGTCACGCTTTGTAAGTTCCCACTGACATGCAGAAGCCCCTCAGTGCCAGGGTGAGGTGCACCCCTTTCTAGGGGTGCTATAAGTGCCATCTGTGAGCACCACGGCCCAGCAGGGAGGTGCCACTCAGTCCTGAAGGAAGTGGGGCACAGCGCACAGGACCCCAGAGCCCTCTGAGCCCCTCTGCTGTCACCTTCACTCTCCTTTCTCTGTGTCTGGCCCTGCCCGGCCTGGCCAGCCTCCCCACCTCCTCTGGCTCTGTGGACTCCTCGATCTGCTCCAGGGACAGAGGTCCCGACACGCACTTCCCCTGTGAAGGGGACTCCTTGGGCTAGGTGCAAAGTCCTCCCCTGGAGCTCAGCTGCTCTGCTGCCCTTTCCCACATGGCCTTGCACCCTGGTGACCCAGCCCTGCTGCCTCCCGTCCCTGCACACACTGCCATCTTAGCCCAGAGTGCCCGAAAAGTACAGCTGAGACTCGTGAATCAAACCCAGAGCTCCATCCCCTGACCAAAATCCAAATCCTGCTCAGTTCTTCAAGGCCAATCGCAGATGCCACTGCTACTGTCATGCTCCTTTCTCTCCCCACGGGTCACCCCACACACGTACACGTGTTTTATTGCCGTTAATGCCGTATCTGTCTCCCCAGAAGGAGGGAAACCCTTAGGCAGGAGGTCCCTCTATCTTGGGGACAACAGAAGAGTGTCCTACAACTCCAAAATTACCTCCAACAGGGGCTGGGAACAGAGGTGACCTGTCCTGGCTCCCTGAAGCCCCAGGCAGAGCTCACACGCGCTGAGTGCTAGGAACTTGTCAGGATCTGTGTTGAGGGCTGACCTTCACGAGTCCATCTGACTCTCGTAATGTCCCTGTGCAGCAGGTGACACTATCACTCCTCTTCACAGGAAAAGTCCACACGGCAAGCAGGGTGACGCCAGGGTCCCGGGTAGGCAGGACCTGATTCTGACCATGGCTTGGTCACTTCCTGTATGGCATTCCCAGGAAGAGATTAGGATGTGCGCAGAGGCCCAGACGCCGAGCAAATCAGCCGAGCACTAGGAAGGATTCTGGCCCCACTCACACCTCGCCAGAGGAGGCGTTCTGAGTACTTTAAATATCTCCCCACGCCGAATGTGTATACTCCCCAGATGGAAACGCACAGTACAGACTTTCCAAGGAACTCCCACACCACTCTGAATCTATACGGCTGCGCCGCCAAGACAAAGGGTCTCTGGCTTTCCCTAAGTGTCACCTGAGTGATGCTGAAGGTGTCGTGGTCAACAGAGACCTCTGTGCCCCTCTTTCCAGAGCTTGTAAATCCGAGTCCTGAGGTGGAGCCACTGTGAGGTTCCCCTGATCATGTTCCTGCAGTATTAATAAGGCTATTTAATGCAACTGGTTCCTTCTAAATTAACACATAAAAATTTGGTAAATGTCAGACATCTCATTTCATAGAAAGCGATGTTTTACTGCCAGGGGAACCAGGAGGCGGAGGGACATGTACAAAAGCCAGTGACATTAGGCAGGTGGAAAGGGCAAAGAGCCCCCGGCCAGGGCTCCCCCCTTGGGCCCCTCTTTCTTGGCAGTCAGCAGGCACCCTCAGAGTGTGCAGGTGTGTCCACCTCGTGCTGGACACTGGGCAAGAATCCCTAGGGGGCAAGGGGTGTGGGGGGCAGGCTTAGAAAGAAACCGCATTTCTCATCTTCCTGCACCTGCAGTCTTGTTAGAACAAGAGAGACCATCCAGTTTTCAGTTGCCGGTCATTCCTTACAATGCCCCTGGCTATAAAGGATTGTCATCCCCATTTTAGGAAACCATGCAGCTCCCAGAAACATTGGCCCACACGGGAAGAGCTTAACATTTACGAAGGGATGAGCTGAAAATGCTAATTAGTGTCCTGTGAACTGCTTATTTAACAATGGGGCTGGTGTCATCAATGTGGGGGGACAGGAGCACGGGGAGACCCAGAGTGACATAAAACACAGCCTAGTCTATGACAGAAAAAGTGTGGAAACCACTAAAAAGTGCTTCCACTAATGACTTTGGCACATGAATCACAGCATATTGATATAATGGAATAGCCCACAGTTATTAGGGGAAAAAAAAGTCTATACAAAATTTTATAGTCAAAAAAGTCTATAAAAAATTTTCTAAAAGAAATTAGAAAAGATATCTGTATTTGTTGACATGGAAAAGTTCTATGTTTGAAAAAAAAAAACAAATTGCAAAGTAGCGCATGTGGTAAGATCTCACGTCTACAAAGTCATTGACATACCCGGCACCTATATACCCATATGTTCATGTAGAAAAGCCTAGATGGGTAATGTTCCCCAAGATGTCACCCGTGGCTCCTCTGTGGAATGGGACGTCTGAGGATTTGGGGGTTTTTTGGTTGTTGTTACATCTTTCTGTGTGGTAAGAATGCTCTCCAGTGAGCGTGTACTATCGTCACAAAAGATGAAAGTGTTAATTTCAGTGAAATTAAAGGGGAGGGATTACTGAATGAACTCAGTGAGTATGTACGAGCACCTGCTCCGTGCCTAATCCTGTGGGCACAGAGGGATAAGGCCAGGTTGCTGTCAACCCTGCTGGCCCCTCGCACTGGGGTGCCAACCTCGCCACTCCTGACGGGCGGCTGCGCCCTCCCAGTGCTCTAAGAACCTCCCCAGTCCCACCCTAGAAGGGGCAGTCCCAACTCCAGAACTCCAGTCCCTTGGATGAATAATTCTCACTGCTGGTCACAGAAAATGCTCCAAACCTCGTGGGTTGGGGTGATGGCAGAGGAGGGGTTTTTGCAGGAGATAGAAGAGAACCAACAGGCAGTGAGAATTCTCAGTAGACTGCAGCACCCATCCCGCAAACCAGGACCCTGCAGCTCCCTCCTGAAGCTTCCAGACCCTCCTGCAGCCTCTTCTCAGTGCAGGAGAAGAGGGACCATGGGTATCAAGGTGCTTCCTGGCTGATGATGAACCAAAGCTTATCACACAGCAGCTGTGCACAGTGGCAGGAAGGGACACTGCAGTGTGGCAGACAGAATGCCATTGGTCTGTCCAGACAACACGGAGTAGCTGCACGCTCAGGTCCCAGGCAGTGGGCAGGGGACGTGTGTCCACCAAACACTCCCAGGGGCCCTTGGTCAGGGCCTCACTGACCTGGAGCCTGGCCTTGACAAGCAGTGACACCAGGAGGGAGGATCTGCCCCTCTAGGCCAGCACCTGCTTACAGAGACACCAGGATGCCCCTGGAGCAGGGACGAGAGGGCCTGTGTTCTGACTACTGCGTTCCCATCCAAAAGGGTGATGCCGCTCAGGAATAAAACCAGTACCCAGCAGACTTCCTAAAAAGCAAAATAGCTTTAATTTTAGCAAGTGGAAAATAGTTTTAAAAAACAATTTCTGCAGTCAGATCTCGCTGGGAGTGTGAGCCCAACCTCAGCTTCAGGTGGAAGCTGAGCCATCCTGCAGGGGTGCCCCTGCCAGCTGGGATGAGATTTAGTGTCAATTTAGGCCACCAGGTGTGAAGCTCACCAAGTGCCTGGGCTGCGGGTTTGCAGCCTGCCCATGAGCAGCTGGTTCTCGTCCACCTGAGCCCTCTGAGCTTCGTGCAGGAAACATGAGGCCGACCAGACCCAACGCCTCCACCTTGCAGGGTCAGCCTCGCTCAGGCCAGGGAGTGTGGAGAGTGGCTTGAGCACCCTGGCTGCCCTGAGGCTGCTGCACGTGGCCTGATGCTGTGCAGTGTACAAGTGTGCGTCAGGTGGGCTCACGGCAGTGATTATGACTGTGCTGTGGTCATGACAAACCCAGAAGCTCTCTGGTCATCTGACTGACAAAGTACTTCAGGAATCTTCCACCCTACCCTCTAACAACCGCACTAAGGATGGGTGAAACCTTTGTTACATTTCTCACAGACCCAAACAAAAACCTGAGACCTAACAAATTTAAATACATCTAATCAAATAAAATTTGAGATTAAAAGAAAGCTGGCTTACATATTCATGAACCGTGTGAAGAGGCAAATGAGCTCTGCTAAGCTCCTTGTTCATGGGGAGTCAGAGATCCACCTGGTGACGGGAGGACTCCTTAGCAAGGTAAGCCCGGTAAAGGAGGGCTTGTCCAGGACTCACTGGCCAGCGCTCATCCAGGCCCCCTGCATGGCTGTTTATTTTCCCCATCTACCCTCTCTGTCACCAGCACCTCACGTGAATGGTCGGGCCACCTATGGGTGAAGGTGCCCTGAAGGCACAGCCCCTCACGTCCCTGTACCTGCCAAAGACAGAGAGTCTCCCCCTCCCGGGGCTTTCCTGACTCCACAGGCCCAGCCTGGTGCATTTGCCAAGCAGCCCTTCCTACCCCGCCTAGCACCACCCTGTACTCACACTCACACACACTCTCATGCACCCACACCCACCCACACACACTCACACATATACTATTACACACAACTCTTACATCCACACTAACACACATGATGTCACACATCAACTCACAATGACATAGCCTAACTCACACTGTCTCAAACACACACTTTTCATACATACACACATACACTCTCACACACACCCAAAGACTCTAACACACGCACTAATGCACACGCACACCCCCCCCCAGCCCGTCTCCGTCCTCTGTGAGCTCAGAGACGACACAGCCCCCCCGCCCCCCGCTCCCCGCCTGGCACACACACAGGAAGCATCCGTGCAGCCAGGGAAGTGAAGCGAGAGATGAATGAGTGGGGGATGAGGGACAGGTGGGCAGGGCAGGGTGCAGGCCTCGCTGTGGCGTGTGACGTCCCAAGGGGCGGGCGGGGAGGTCAGCTGAGGGACAAAATCAGAACAGAGGGGCTCAAGAACTTAAGGGGGGTTAAGGACGTGGTGGGAGGGGAGTGAGGTTTTCCGATCACACGTCCTGTGCCGTGTGCAGGGCATCTCCCAGGCCTGGCATTGGGTCCTCACGACCTCGCTTGGCACAGGCATCAGGCCCACACAGAGGAGGAACCGAGGCTCTTGGGACCCACCTGCACAACCGCAGAGCCCGAAGGTGGTGGAGCCGGGCTTGGAGACCAGGTAGGGCTGATCCCAGCTCCCTCCACCAGGCCAGGGACACCAACTGGCAACCCTGACCCAGCCGTCTGTGGCCCTGGGGAAGAGCAGCCCGCTCGCTCTGCGAGGCACCTCTGACCCAGAAGTTGCCAGAATGGCAGCTGGGCCCCATAGGCTGGAGAGCAAGAGGCCAGGGGTCTCGGGAGGGCCAGGATGTGTGACCCCCTCCAGCCCACCCAGCCACAGCCACTGTTTCACGGGGTGACACAGAGCTGGGAGGGGGCAAGGACACTTCCCACACCATATCTTACCCTGCCCTTGACAGTCAGGCAAGAGCGAGAGAGAAAGGGGGTGGGAGGAGAAGGAAGGGCAGGAGGATAACACGTTCCAGGAGGACGAAACCTCTGCTTCCTCCGACAGTGCGCTGAGACATGAAGCTCCATCTGCACAGCCAGTCGGGCCGGGCCAGCCCAGCGACATCCCCCAGGACGAGCACAGAAAAAGACAGCCCGCCAGTCCCGCAGACTGGATTTTCTCAAAAGCATCATCTATTTCGCCAGTGGTCCTAAAGTGTTTCGTTTAGCTGGAAAGCATGCCCGGTCCATTTCCCAGAGCTAACTGATGCCCTAAGAAGCCTGGGCCACCCATCTGGCAACGGAGCAGCTCCACAACCCGTCCAGCCAGGGGCCTGCCACCTGCTATCTGGAAAGCAGACAGTCCAGGAGACTTGTGGACGGCAGAGTCACTGCTGCTTCCCAGCAGGGATTATGGGAAGCCTGTGTGTGCATGTGTGTGCACACACACCTATGCACACCCACTTTGAGGGAAGGCAGAGGGTCACATAGCGCAAGGCACTCACTGTCCTCCCTGACCTTGGGGTAAAACTTTGCAATTCCTCAACCTTGTTCAGTCTCCCACCGACCCCGGGATCATTATCTCCAGACGCCTTCTGAGAGCACCAAGGCTCAGCAGGTTCAGGGGCCTGAGCCCCAGCCATGAGTGGCAGAGCTGAGCTTCTGACACAGGCCTGGCTGGATCCCAAGGCCAGGCCCCCAACTGTGACCCTAGCACCTCCCTGCACCGTGGGCCTGGAGAGAAGTTTCGCAACAGATTCATTCACAGGTCTGCCTAGCACCGTATAAAGAGTAGAGTACCATCATCAAAGAAATTTGCAGAAATCTCAGCGAAACATAATTGAATGGGTCTGATTCTGGAGGAGCCTCCCTGGAGCCTTTCAAAGGCTACTACAGAAACCCCAAATCCAGAGTGCCACCCTGCTTATCAAAGCTCCCATAGGCAGGAGCTCAGGTCTCTTTCTGGGTCTGGGTGTCTAGCACAATTCTAGGCCAAGGTTAGGGGAATGTAATATCGATGAATGTGGAAGCAAACGAATGATGGATGAATGAACGAATGAGCGTTCTGTCTTAAGCTCTTAAAAATAACAAGGCTCTGGGTAGAAATGTGGCAGCATCTCCCCCCTCATGGAATAGTTCTTGCCACCCACCGCCACTTGTATGGATTGGGCCCTTCCTGAGCTGCCTCTGGTTCCTCAGGATGGATTCTGAGAGGGCCAGGCCATTACCTTGTGCAGGTGCCAAGTGCTTCTGCGCATCCTGCCCGGCTCTCCCACCCGGTGGGCTCCGGGAGGAGTTCGCATGAGCAGCACTCTGGTGCTGACTGACAACATATGACAGAGACCAGCGATGGCCTGGGCCCAGTCAAGGGGGCAGAGGCAGGGGAAGGGTGGCCCCTCGGACCTCCAAGGATCTTGCCTCAGAGACCTGCCCCCTGCACCTTCCCATTCCTGGCCGTCTCCTCCCAGGCCTTTGTGAGGTTAAGACCCTAAGGGAGACCCACAGTGTCAGTTTTGAGGGACATTGGGTGCCACCTGGCTGCCTGGGTACAAATTCTTGACCTTGCTCGCTCTGTCCCTTGGGCACTAGGGCTGGGTGGACCAGCTGGATTTAGGACTGGGAGGAGTTCCTTTGTTCCAGTCCCACTCAGCTGCAGCGTGCCCTGGTGAGAAGCAGTCTGGGGCTGCTCCTCCTCTGGAGGGGTCTGAAGCCATGGAGCTGAGAAGTTCCTTCCTCCTGGGACCCACAGAGAACACGAGAAGATGGGGCGGCACCATGAGGATACCAAGTGACAGGACTTGTCCATCGTCTCTGAGGACAGAGGAGCTGTCTCCAGGGATCTGGGTGCTGCTGGGGAGGAAGGCGTCATCCAGAGAGGAAATGGGCCAGGCCGGGATGAGGGGAGAGCCAGCAGCAGGTGCACTTGCAGGTGCAAACCCCTCCCTGTTATGCCTCGGGGCCTAAAGCACAGGCACGTACCAGCCTCCCGCGTCCTTGAGGGGGCCTGGATTTTGACTACAATTCATAGCTGGTCTGTTTTCAGAACAAAGATACTCTACTTGTTCATCCCATAAACACCCTCAGCCCCTCCCGCAGGCTCTGTAAAAAACGTGGTTGGGTGGCATCTGACATAGCCAAGTGCCATCAACTGAGTGGCACACAGTTGCCACAGGTCTGGAGGTCTGGAGGCTGGAAGTCTGAGATGAAGCCCAGCTGACCCACCTCCTGCTGAGGGCCTGCCCTCCCACGGGGTGTTCACAAGGCAAAGATGGAGAACTCTAGGCTCATCGTCTTCTTGTGAAGACACTAATCCCACCAGGGGCCCCACCCTAACCCTAATCACCTTCTAAAGGCCCCATCTCTAAACACTATCACATTGGGGGTTTGGGCTTCAGCCTAGGGACTGGGGGCAGGGGGACACAAATATTCAGTCCACAGAAAACAGTGACACACACACACACACACACATCTGGCCACTACATCACACTGACCCAAGGCAATGCTCCCTCCAATGTGCCACGACACATTGAGTCCAACCTCATAAATGCAGAAACTGAGAACTTGCTAATATTCAGCTGAAGCGTCTATGGAGAAGGGCTGGCTGAACAGATGAATAGTGTAAATAAGCTTGCAGGGAGATGCTTAACCTTCGTAAGAGAGCATACCTCTTCAAGCATGTCCTCAAGATTCCTTTGTGTACAATTAACATGAAAAGACTTTATTAATAGCAGGCTTGATTTACGATTGTACTCGAAATGGATATAACTGCGTGAAATCTCTTAAGATGCCGTACCAGGGGGTCTTCTAGGTAGACAGGGTAATGGTGGCCACAAAGATTCAGATCTCTCAACCCATCCTCCAAAAACTACACAGACCAACAGTAAGAACAAATAAAGCCACACAAAGCCTACAACTTTAGCATGACTAGAAGAGATACTCTAGACATAAAATTACTTAGAATAGAAAAATATAAACACCACTTTCCAGGGAAGCTCTTTCTTGAGTTCCCATCCAAAACCTTTGTAAGGAGCAAGGGGTTGGGATGCGTCCACAATGAAGACAGAACAGAGTGTTTAGGATTAAATTAGTATTACCTAAAACAAGGAAAAGTGCATCCTACGTGGAAAAAAAGCTGAAAATGAATCCAGATAGACAGCACAGGGACAGGAAGATGTGAAGGCAGGTGTGGGCACCATCCAGAAAACGTGCAGGGAAGGGATGGACAAGCAAGAGGTGAGCATTTAGAATCCCGAAAAACAAAAATAATAAAATAAATCAAGGACTTAACTCCTCCCATCCCCTTCCCCGGAAGCCAACCACAAGGAAGCTGCAGTACACTGCACTGACAGAAGAGGGGGACCTTGAACTAAAAATCACATAAACCACTCAAGGCGGAGACGTAGGCTGTCTTTAACTATAGGAGGCTACTAAGAGAAGAAAAAAAGAAAATGAGCACATCTAGTTCAGCCAACAGAAATTACCCGAAACTTACAACCGTAAGCTGGGAGGGACTGTAACATAGCATGGCAAACCGATTTAAAAATCTCAAAGAAGCATTTGAAAAGTATCTTCACAGCCTGCAAATGAAAAGAACAAATAACTTATAAGGGTAAGAGATTTAGACGGTTTTTAGCCTTCTCAAAAAGAACCTACAAGCAGAACAAGGATGAAGCAGCATTTTCTTGAAACTCAAAGACTTTATATCCAGACCCTCAAAAAATCAAGGCCACAGAAAAGGAGTTTTATACATGGAAGAAATGATAAATGATGCATTCATGAGCCCTTCTTAAGGAATCTTCTAGAGAATTTACTGCACCCAACCAGAAAATAATAACTCTTCAGCAAATGGACTTATGGGGAACATTTAATATATTTAATTATAGACCTAAATTAAAAGTGTGGATAAGGATAGGAGAATAATACATTGGTGATGTATATTTTCTCAATGATAAAATGATAAAAAAATAAAAACAGAAGAGGGATAGACAAAATTAAAATAAGCTCAATGATGGCCATATAAGCAACAGGTGAAATTCAAGAGATTCCATTAACAGCTGATCACACAAAAAGGGACTAAGCAATTTTTAAAGGTAATGAGTACAGAGGTAATTATTAGAATATAAATGAAAGCCACACTCAGTGGCTCATGCCTGTGATCCTAGCACTTTGGGAGCCCAAGACACGTAGATAGCTTGAGCTCAGAAGTTCAAGACCAGCCTGAGCAAGATCGAGACCCTGTCTCTACTAAAAATAAAAAAACTAGATGGGTGTGATGGCAGGTGCCTGTAGTCCCAGCTACTTGGAAGGCTGAGGCAGGAGGATCGCTCAAGCCCAAAAGTTTCAGGCTGCTGTGAGCTATGATGCCACAGTACTCTACCACGGGCAACAAAGTGAGGCTCTGTCTCAAAAATGAACAAATAGAAAAAGAATAAAAATGAAAACTTCTTATATATTAATCAAATTTAAATAATAAATAAGTAAAGAAAATGCATCATGTAGAGAAACAAGAACAACAGATAGGATGAAATACACATAGTATTTATTACATAAAATATTATGAGAATGTGTATCCATCATATAAATGTTAGACATATAAATATGAATGGGCTTAACTTATCTCTGAAAATAGAAGATTTTCGATTTGGATGAAAAAGCAGGACCCAACTATATGCTGTATGTAAGAGGCATACTTTTAAAAAGGGATTCAGAAAGGCTAAAAATAAAGGGATACAAAGATATATCAGGCAAATGGAATAACAAAAGAAGTATTTTGCGATCTTAATCTCAAGGTAGACTGAGTAGAATTCCAAAACAAAAAGTATTAAATGTGGCAGACAGATACTATTGTCTAGTGCTAAAAAAAATTTTTCACAATGAAAATATAACAGTAATGAATATCAATGCACCAAAAAACACTGCACTATCTTTATTAGTAGGAATTGTAGGAATCAAAGGAAATGTAGATGGAAAGACACTAATAACAGTATGTTTACCGCACCACTCTCAGCACAAAAGACGGCAGATAGACGAAACAAGTAAGGGCGCAGAAGCCCTGAAGAACTTAATCAATCTATTTGACAAATCAAATAAATGTGTTCTATTTAATGTCTTTCTCCTTGCATTCTCTGATATTAGAAAACACACCTTCTCTTTTAAATCCACTTAAAATAGCCACAAAAATTGATCATGCATTATTTGACAAAAAATAAATACATTTCACAAAATAGAAATATTACAAACAAATATTTTCTGATCACAGAGCAATAAAACTGAAAATCAATGTTAAATCTTTAAGGGGCAAAAGTAAGAAATTTCAAAAGTGTATAGATGATCATTAAATACTACATGATAAAATTTATGAGACCCTATTTAAAGCAGTGACAGAATTGAAAGTTCACAGATTTAAATAATTATTTTCATAATGATAAAAGAGTTAAAAATTTAAGTTCTGAGTATAGAAAGCTAGACGAGACAAACAATGGAAGCACAAGAAGGGAAGAATAAAGTTAGATGTAGAAATGAATGAGGTAGATCAAATTAATGGATCTAAATTTTGGATTTTTTTTTTTTTAACAAAGTAGGATAACCACTAGCTACATTTAATCAATGAGCGAGGAAAGCACAAATATTCCAGATAAGAATGTTGGGGGGGTGGGGCAGCAATGACATTTGGAAGGAAAGAATGTTTACTATACAGCAGGAGCATGCTTTATTAGCAAAAGGACGCATAGACCAATGGAACTGATAGAGAACAGAAAGATATTCAACAGCATGAGCCAGGAGAAAAATACAAATGTAAATCACAGTGAGAAATCATTACACACCTATCAGGTGATATCACGACAGCTAAAATAGAAAACAGTGACATTAGCAAATACTAACGAGGATGTGGAGACACAGGATGGCTCGGACATTGTGACTGGGATGTGAATGAAATAAAGCTACTTTGAAAAGTACTGTGGCAGATTCTTTGACAGTTCAACATGTTAATTACCGTACAACCCAGCAATTATACTCTTAGACATTCATCCCAAATAAATGAAAATTTGTGATCACACAAAAACCTGTACACAAATGTTTATAGCAATTTTATATATAATAGCCCCAAATTGGAAACACCCAGATGTCCTTCGATAGGTAAAAGGCTGAATAAACCAGGGCATATCTATACCACGGAACACTACTCAGCAATAAAGAGAATAAACTACTAATACATGCAACAATTTGGATGAATCACTGAAAATTATGCAGTGAAAGTAGCCAATTTCAGAAGGTAACTTACTGTATAACTCTACTTATATAACATTCTAGAAATGATAAAACTTATAGAAATGTAACACAGATTAGTAGTGGCAAAGGGTTAAAGAGGGTGCAGGTGTAGGGAGGTAGTGGGCGTGCCTAAAAGGACAACAGGGGCTATCCCTGTGGTGATGGACATGTTCTGTATTTTAACTGTCCCAATATATATCCTAGTCATGACACTGTTCTATAGCTTTCAATATGTTACTACTTGGAAAAATTGTTCAAAGAGTAAATACGTGGATCTCTCTATATTATTTCTTACAATTGCATGTAAATCAATAATTTTCTCAAAATAGAAAGTGTAATTTTTTTAGACATAGCAACATGCAAAGGAATATTTATAGTCGCTCCTTTTTGTGTTAAAAAAAAAAAAAAGGAGTGAGGAAACACACACATACCTGTTTATCTTAGCAAAGAAACATAAGACAGATAAAAAAAACTATCTGTCTGAGATTCATTATCCACATAGCGGGAGTGGCAGGAGCTGTGACACTTCTCTGGGTCTAGCTTTCTTCATAAGTTTATTTTTGTAAACATGTTTTTTCCATACTAAAAAAAAAAAAAAAAACAAGGATGGGGAGGAACCCTATACTCCAACAAAAACAAAACCCCAAAGAGTGTAACTGTGCTTTATTTCTAAGAATAACACAAGCAGCGTATTTGTGTGAGTCTATTTTGGGCTCCCCATTCTGTTCTCCTGTTCTACATGTCTGTGCCTTTGCTAACGCACAGACCACATGCTCCTGATAACTGCAGCTGTATAATAAGCCACCTTCTGTTCCAGACGTTACTATTCCCCTCGCTCCCTTGTCATTCTTATTTGGAAATTTGTGCTTGCTCATTCTTTGATTAAATTTAGTTAGTAGTGATCTTATTTTGTTGGGGGGAAAAAAATCTAGAATTTAGATTAATTTGATCAACCTCATTAATTTCTATCTTTTTGGAGTTTACATTAGTAAATTTACAAACTAATTTACATTCGTTTTTGTTCTGAATGTTTTTAACATTGATTTAGTTTTATCGCTCTGTGATCAGAAAATATTACTTTGTAATATTTCTGTTCTATGAAATGTATTGATTGTCACCTAACACATGATCAATTTTTGTGGCTATTTTGTGTGCACTTAAAGAGAAAGTGTATTCTCTGACATCAGAGAGTGTAAGGAGAAAGGCATTAAATAGAATACATTTATTTGATTTGTCAAATAAATTGATCGACTAAGTTCTTTAGGGCTTCTGCACCCTTACCTATTTTGTCTATCTGCTGTCTTTTATGCTGAGAGTGGTGTGGTAAACATACTGTTATTAGTGTCTTTAATCTACATTTCCTTTAATTCCTATAATTCCTACAATAAAAGTAATGCAGTTCTGTTTGGTACACTGATATTCATTACTATTGTATTTTCATTGTGAAATGTGGATTTTTTTTAGCACTAGACAATAGTGTCTGTCTGCCATGTTTAACACTTTTTCCCCTGGAATTCTACTGACTTTTGGACATAGTATTTCTACTACATGCCCTCAGACTAAAGACAGAAAGTGCTATAAACAAATGTGTACTCGGGTTAGGAGAAGTGTTTTCTTCAGTAGCATGGATTATTAACCATGGTCTTATTTAACCACTTTATGTGTATTTTAGGATTTATACAACAGATAAGTATCTACAGGAAATTTTCTGCCTGTTGGCAACAGAGGTGCCAATATGGAAAGATAAAAGGCTACAACGAACCTTGTGGTATTGGACTAGAGTTGGTATGATGAATGCATGCGTTTCATAGACATAACCATGAACACATACATACAGAAAAAATGTACACATAGACGTATTTTTGTATTTATGAGCATATACTCACACGTACATTTCTTGGCTCTTTCTCTGAGAGAGGAGGATTAGAAGCACTGACATGCCAGTAGCAAGGATCACAGTTAGAATCGGAAACCATTCTCTACTGAAAGGAGCCAGGGCTCCCTGCAGATAGAGCCAATCCCAGAGTTGGTGCAAGGGATATATCTCAGGCAACCCTGGGACATTTTGCTGGATCAGAAAAAAGGCAGTGGCCATCGAATGATGAACAACCAAGGTAATCGATTACATGGATGAATCTCAAAATCACTGTGATTAGTGAAATCATCTTATCCAAAAAAAAGTGCACGGTACATGCTCCATCTAGATGAAGTGCTGTAACAGACAAAACCAACCTAGGGTGCAACCAATTCAGAACAGTGGTTGCTGCTGAAGAAGATGGTGCCAAGCACAGACTGGAAAGGAATATGAAGAGCTTTCCGGGTTGGCTGTCATGTTCTATGACCTGACAGGAAGTTGAGTCTCGCTGGTGCCTGCCCTGCCCCAAACTCATCAGATGGCACACTTAGTATTTGTACATTGCACTCTATGTAAACTTTACCTAATCAAAGAATGGTATAAACAAGTGTTAAACTTCAGACAATGACATGCCTGCCAAAGCGTTTGAGGATGAGGTGTACTGACATCTACAATGTACTTTGAAGTGCAATTAAAAAACAAGATGAATTGCTGGATAGGTCTATGGATAGATCTGTGATAAAGGAAGTATGGTAAAACATTAATTAAAGGACCAAGGTGACAGGTGTCTGAGTGTTCACCGAAAAAAAAGTCTGGCAACATTCTGGATGTTTGAAGTTTTTAATAATAAAACATTGTGGAAAATATGGGAATTTATCCAAAGGATGTAGCCACCAAATTCAAGAGGCTCCCAGTGATCAAACCTGTGACACTTTCACCATAAAGATAACTAGATTACAAACCATTAGACAAATATGTAAACCACTGAATGTAACTTAACCAACACGATTTAGTCAATTTAACCCATTGACTAAAATAGGAACCCATGAGTCCATGTGGGTACAAATAAATAAATGAGTAAACAAATGTGGGGAAGCAAAACCTCTCCAATATGGTACAAAGTTCTGAACAATAAATAAATTTAGAAAAAAGTGCCATCTGGCAAATATTATAATAATTGATTCAGATAAGAATTATCAATGGATGTTAAAGCAAGTGGGTACAAGTTTAATGAAAGACAAAATATTTATTCAAACCTAAACCATCTCCCCATAAAATTCTAGTTCATTACAAATGAGGGTAAAAACAAACAATAACTCTATGCTGGAGAAACCTAGCAGATACCATCGTAACCAATGACCAAACGTAACAACTCCAGTGATGGGACAGCCATGGTGCACCTCCCTCTGGGCTCAGAAGTACTTCCTCTGAGAAGGACCCAACATCATGGCTGTGATACTCCTGCCAAAAATGCCTGGCCTAAATCTGGTCATGAGGAGACATCTGACAAATCCAAACTGAAGCACAGTCTACAAAATCTCTGTTCTATCTGCTTCAAAAGCGTCAAGGTCATGAAAAACAAAGAGAGTCTGAAGAACCATTCCAGATGAATGGAGATCGAAAAGACATGAAAATAAATACAACGTGAGATCTTGGACTGAATCCTAGAACAGATTATTAATATTATTATTATTATATTTTGCTCTATATTGCATTACTGAAACATTATTGCTCCATTATTAAATTATTGGGACATTATTACATTATTGGCTCGATAGACTAGATAATGCTATTGTACCAATTCTTTTTTTCTGATTTTGATCCTTGTACTGAGTTATACAAGAAGATGTCCTCATTTTAAGATATACACATTGAAGTATCTAGGATTAATGGGATATTTTCAAATGGTTCAGGCAAGCGGGCACACATACACACATACACACACATACATTCACACAGAGAATGATAAAGCAGATGTGATAAAATGTTACCCATTAGGGAATCAGGCTAAAGGGAGTATGGGATTTCTTCATTCTAATCCATCAACTTTTCTGAAATTTGGAAATTATTTTAAAATAAAAATTTCTAAACTATAAAACAAAACTAAAATGCTACATAATGTCAAAATTCTCTAATGTGGAATAGTCTTTTCTGGTCCCAAATGGGGTGGGGTCAAAATCTGTAAGGATTAAGAACTTCAGTGGCCTTTTGCCACAACTGGAGTGATTACAACTCTCAAGGCATGAGTTGAAAGCCAACCAACCAGGGCAACCTGTAGAGTCAACAGGCAACGCTCTTGAGTTGAAGAGGGAGGTTGCTTCATACATTACTGTGGCCAATTCCAACAGATTGCTGCTGACAGAACTGTGGGTTCTCTCAAAGAGAGTGCCAAGGAACAGACCTGACAGCTGCCTCCCCCTCCCAGTTCTGGAATCACCATCAAAGATGCAATTAATAATCCAAGGGCAAGACTCCTCTTTCTCACACAGCCTTGGAAATGAATCAACCCCAAAGTGTTAATAGATCAACAGTTATCTCTAATACCAAATCCAATTTGCATTTGAGATGACATCTGCAATATTTTAAAAGCCAAAGTCTAAAACAACAAACTTGGCAGTTTTTCTGAGTAGCAATTAACACAGTGACTAATCCTATCAAAGAGAGAGTAATTGGCGTGGAGACATCCTTCTCACACCAGCAGCAGGTTGAAAAACTTAATCCTAACCTCGTTTTAACAGCATAGACTCTAGAGCATCTCTGCTTATCAAGGAAACTAATACAATTATTAAGGACAAGGGTAATTACCCTACAGCTTCAACAACAACAACAAAATAGAAATGTTCCAACAGCAGTTACACAGGAGAAGGATAGGGGGTTGAACAAAGGTTGAAGGCTATTTCTGTGTCGTGGCCAGACCAGGACTAGGTTATGCTACCTCCATGGCCATGCCCAGGGCAGAGAATAAACCTCAGCCCCAAGCCAGCCAGCTCTGCGCAGTGCTGGCCACTCCAGGACATAGCTTTCCATGCAAGGTCCCAAGGACATGATGTGTGAAACATTTAACACCTACCATCAAGCTGGTCTCATCAACATCACTAGAATTCACTATATTTACTCTTAGCAAACTCAGATTATTCTCCCCAAGCATGATGCTTTTCCCCAGAATTTGCTTAAAGTCTACCCATCCTTCAAGGCTCAGCTCCAGTTCTAGGAAGTCACGCTAGTCCTCAGTGCACACAGGGCAATATAAGCACCTCTCTTCTGACCCACAAAACTAAAACACAGAGATGTACGTGTTGTCTCATTCTTCATGTGGGCTGGCTTGGTTAGCACCCTCCACAGAACCATGTGTTTTATAAGAGTCAAGACCTGCCCTCTGCAGACTTCACACCATCTGGCACATGGGCAGACAAATGGGTAAAGTTCTGGCAACAAATGTATAAGCTCTTGTATACTCAGAGACATGCTGTACTCCACGGGGTAAAGAGAGACACAGGTTCTTTGTGTTTGTGTGTATATTTTGTCTGACCAGATAATTGCAAAACTTTCAGAGCAGTTGATGATGAGTATTTATCAAATGACTGAATGATTGCACCAATGAACAAACAAACAAATAAAAAAACAACCAACTACCATGAGCTTGGCCCAGTTGGCTTGGTATGTTAGCAAGTGGGCATAGTAAGTTTAGAGCTATGGAGAAGATGTCGATACAAGCCGTCTGGCTTCTCAAAAAAATCACTGCTTGGCAGTGACTGGACCCACAGTGCTGCCCAGCTGCCTCGAGGGTGTGCTGTTGGCCACAGGAGGATCAAGCATGGAGAGAGAGGCTTCCAACTTAGAGGGAATTGTTCCCTTCACCTAAAGCAGATGAAACAGAACTTTACTGAGCATGGAAACATTTTACTCATATGCTTTTACCAAACCTTAGTCATACCCTGGCTTTGACCATCAGCAGATTGAGGGAATTGCTAATGGAGGAAATATCAGGGCCTGGGGTGAATGGTCAGTTAGCTTTGAGAAGCCCAGTAGAGGTAGCAGGGCCCCCAAACACCAAAGGGAAGGAAGAGCTCTGATGTCAGGACGACTGAAGAAGTGAAGTCAGGTCTCAGATCCTGGAGGTACCAGGAGGTCCAAACAGAGGACCTGGGGGAAAACAAGCAGCCAGAGATTCGGTCATAAGAAACAGGGGAGGGGCACTTGGTGCAAGGTCATAGCTGGTCCAGCCATGGGTCTTACGACACAGGATCCTGAAAATCATCTCCTTAGAGATAGTATTGGTTCTAGATCCACCCGAAAGCGGTGGAACTCAGCTCAAAGGTGAAATATAAGTTGTTGATAGTTTTTCAAATTGGAAAAATAGAGTGGTTCTTTGTAATTGTATGAATTTAGTCTGTTTAGGACAAAAAGAAAATATTCAGTGACTGCTTTTCCTTCTGAATTTGTAATATGAAGGGAGAGATGTGCCCTTTCTTTTCATACTCATTTTAGGTAGACTTTTCTGTTATCCTGGCACCTGATACCCTCCCTGGGTATTGCTGGTGTCGGCCAGTGTTACCTCTTATGTAAATGTATCTTCTCTTCCAATTAGATAGAAAGCCCCCTGAGGGTGGGAACTGGGTCTTACTCAACACTAAGCCCTGTACAGAGCCTAACAAATGTTGGGTACAAGATGTTACTCAGTAAATCCTGATTTTTTTGCTAATTATTTAACAGTTACAAATGCAAATAAATCAGCAAAGAAATTCCTCTAGGAGTCCTGCCCCAAGAGTGGATATTCTTTCTCTAATAAAGAGTATGTTTTAATTTTTCTGGAATATGGAAGAGACAACGATGTACCCAATTCTGATCAGCAGCTGAGTATTCCAAATGAGAGGAGGGGAAATGGAGGTATGTAATCTACAGACCATGTTCATGTAGAAACATTTGGATCAGAATTTAGAAACAAAGAACTTACATATACTCATTAAAAACCATGCTTCTATACCACGCGGTATCTTTCAGATTGACAAAATTGAAGCACTAACAACAGCTAAATGGAATTGTGGCCAAAGTTGACCAAAATTTGAAGCAACAGTGACTCACATATTACTCCTTTGGAAAACCACTTGGCAATTTCAACAAATAGGAAACAAAGTAAATACCCAATATGAGTGAATACACAATAGAATAGTATATGGCAATGTACATAAATAAACTAGAACTACAGGCATCCACAAAGATGAATCCCATGAAAAATATACTGGAAAAAACATATTTATAATTTAAACACATAATAAAAGGATTCAGTAAAGTAGCAGAATATAAAATTTTGTCAACTCCAGTTACAGATGAGATGATCTTTTCTATAGAAAATCCTAAGGAATCCACTAAAAAACTATGAGAACTAATGAGTGAGTTCAGAAAAGTTGCAGGATACAAGACCAATATACCAAATATCAATCGTATTTTTATAAGTTTCAATGAATAATCTGAAAGTGAAATTAAGAAAACAATTCCATTCACAATTACATAAAAAATAATAAACTGCTTGGCGATAATTTTAACAAAAGGAGTGTAAAAACTTATACTGTGAAAATGGTAAAACATTGTTGAAACAGAAAAGACCTTAATTACTAGAAGAACACCTATGTTCATGGATCGAAAACTTAACATTGTTAAGATGACAGTACTCTCCAAACTCCTCTACTATTTCCACACAGTAGAATCAGAATCCAGCTGACTTCTTTGTAAATATTTTCAAGCCATTTCTAAAATTCATACAGAATTGTAAGAGACACAGAACAGCCAAAACAACACTTTAAAAAGAACAAAGTAGGAGGATTCATATTTCCTGAATTCAAGATTTACTACAAAGCAATAGTAATCAAGACAGTATAGCACCAGCACAAGGAGAGACATCTAGATCAACAAAATAGAATTCAGAGTCCAGAGCCAAACCCATACATGTATCATCAACTGATTTTCAACAATGGTACAAGACCATCAATCAGGAAAGAACAGTCTTTTCAACAAAGGATGCTTAGACAGTCAGCTGACCACATGAAAAAGAATAAAATTAGATCCTTACCTCATACCATAAAAAAATTAGTTAAAAATGGTTGGATCAAAGAACTAAATAGAAAAGCTAAAACTATAAAAACCACTAGAAGAAAACATAAGTGTAAATATTCCTGACCTTGGATTCGGCAAAAAATTTTTAGGTATGACACCAAAAGCAATGAGTGACAAAATTTAAAAAATAGAGACATTAGAATTCATCAAAACTAAAAACCTTTTTGTTCTCATGGAGAGAGAGAGTAGAATGATAAATATCAAAGACTGTGTATGGGGGGAGAATAAAGAAAAGTTGGTCAGTGGGTACAAACATACAGTTAGATAGAGATATAAGTTCTAATAATGTTCAACAGCAGAGTGAGGTGAAATTAGTGACAATGTATTGTATATTTCAAAGTAGCTAGAAGAGAGGATGTGAAATGTCCTTGACACACAGAAATGATAAATATTCATGGCGATAAATATCCCAAATACACCAACTTGAGCTAGTAACAAAATACCACATGTACATCATATATATGTAAGATATTGAGAATCAGTCAATGAAAACCAAAAACTTTTGTGCTTTAAAAGACACCATCAAAAAGTGAAAAGACAACCCATGATGGAATAGGAGAAAATATTTTCAAATCATCTATCTGATAAAGAACTTACATCGAGAATACAGAGGGTGCCAAAAAAATGCATACACATTTTAAGGAAAGAAAAAATCTGTATTAAAATTATGATACTCAAGTTGTGTTTGACTTCCTCAAGTACAAGAGGTTCTCAAAGGTGAGTTGTTATTCATCTTTTGTTTCTGGTAGATACTGAGTATTACAATTTTAATACCCCTTTTTCTTTTCGTAAAATGTGCATAGATCTTTTGGCACCCTCTGTCTATAAAGAATTCTTAACAACTTAACAATAAAAAGACAACCCAGTTAATAAAAAGTGACCCAATTAAAAAACAGGCAAAGACTCTGACTAGACATTTCTCCAAGGAAGATATACAAATGGAAGATTTATAGATATGCCCCAAAAGACACCTGGCTTCATGCGCTATCAGGGAAATGCCCATCAAAACCCTGATGAGATAAGGCTTCACCTCCACTCAGGTGTCTAGATCAAAAAGTTAGATAATAAGAAGTGTTGGCAGAGAAACTGGAACCCCATACGCTGCTGGTGAGAATGTCAATCGGTTTTGCCAGTTTGAAAAATAGTCTGGGTCTGGTGGTTCCTCCAATGATTAAACACAGAGTGACCATATGACCCAGCAATTTCACTCCTACATGTATGTATATACTGAAGAGAAATGACGATATATTTCTCCACGCAATCTGGGCACAAATGTTGATGGTATCATTTTTCATAACATCAAAAAGGTAGATAAAGGATCTAAGTATCCACCAAATGAGAAATGGATAAACAAAGTGTGTTGTATCTATACATTGGAATATTATTTGGCTGTAAAAAGAAAGAAAGAACTGATATCTACTACGACTTGGATGAAGATTAAAAATATTATGCCAGATGAAAGAACATCAGTCTCCAAAGTCCACATATTATGTGATTTCATTCAGAAAGTCTACACTAGTCTACAGAGACAGAAAGTGGATTAATGCCAGCAGAGGGCTAAGGTGGGAGTAGGAAAAGTGGGGTGGCAGCTGAAGGACACAGGATTTATTTTGGGGTGATGAGAATGTGTAAAGTGAATGGTGGCACATATCTGTGAATATACTAAAAACCACTGAAATGCACATTTTCAGTGAGTGAATTACACAGTATGTACAACAAAGTTATATCACAATAAAGCTGCCTTAAGCTTTTTTAAAAATAGCAACTCTAAAGTAGAGAAATCCGGCAGGCACCATCTTACTCAAGGGACCAGTTAACATCATCCAGCACTGGGCAAGCAGGCACCAGGAGCCTCCTGATACGGTGTGCAGAGAAAGACAGAATGTCACCTCCGCGGCATTGAGGGCAATCCTGTGTAACCTAACCTAACCGCAAGGAAACAGACAAACCAGAACTGAGGGTCATTCCACAAAATACCAGGCTGGTCCTCATCCAAAGAGGTCAAGAAAGAAAAAGAAAAACTGCAGATCTTCCAGATTAAGGGATGAAAGAGAAATGACCATTAATGTAACCCGTGACCCTGGATTGGATCTTGGCCCCAAACCCCAATGCACTTGTTCTTCTTTTGCTATAAAGAACGCTGATAGGGGTGGTGCCTATGGCTCAAAGGAGTAGGGCGCCAGCCCTATATACCGGAGGTGGCGGGTTCAAACCCAGCCCTGGCCAAAAACTACCAAAAAAAAAAGAAGAAGAAGAAGAAAAGAACACTGGTGGGATAATTATTGAAATTTCTATAAGGGATGAGGATTAAATAATAATAGTATTGCATCAGTGTTGATTTCTTGACTTTGATATTTGTCCTGTGGTCCTGTACAAGAATATCCTTGGCCTTAAGAAACATCCAGTGAAGTGTTCAGAGGCAGGGAGCATCACGTCTTTAACATATTCTCAGATGTCTCTAAAGAAAGCCAAAATGTTACTCTGTGCACTATCTATACACACACATGCAGAGACAGACAGAGAGAACAGCTAGGCTTATATATTACAGTAAAACGTGACTATGAAATCTGGTACGTTACATACAAATGATACTTGTACTATTTTTGAAACTTTTCAACTCTCCGAAATTGTTTCGAATAAAAAAAGTTTAGTCTTAAATACATGTTTGCCGTATAATGTTATTTATATTAAGATAAAGTTTAAAGCATGTGAAAGAAAATTATTCATATATATATATATATATACATGGCAAAGGTCTAGGAACATCTGTGACAACCGTTACCTCTGGGAGGGATGGAGCCGTGTGCAATAACTAAGTTTTATTTCTTAAGCTGGTGGTGGGTATGAGGCTGTCCATTTCGTTATTATTCATACTTTCGAATATCTAAAATAATGCATAATAACACTTTACATTTTTTAAAAAGCCATTCCTGTCCCCTACCCAGCCACCATCCTCCTTTCCTCCCACACTGCAGGATGGCACAGAACAGCGAGCTGCCTTGTCCTCAGATGTATTCCAGCAGCACTAAGAGCTTGTCGCTGCACACAGGGACAATTCCCTGGAGAAGGGGCCAAGGAGAGAAGTCCTGTGGCCGAGAGCACCAGGCACAAGGGCCGCCCTTGGCGGGATGATAGGGGCCTTCCAGGCAGCGGCTGGTGCTCTGGGAAAGGTAGGGGGCAGATGGCTTCTGGCCTCAGACAGCTGGACGAGGGCTATGTGGGACACAGTGCGGGCTCCTGGTACTATCTGGGGGAACTAGGCATTCCTGGGGCTGCAGAGCCAGCAGACATCGCCTCCCAGAGGCAGGGCTGACACCACCGCCATGCATGGACTATGAGCCTCAAATGGCCTCTGCCTGACTCACAGCTGGCCCCTGACTTGGACCAGATGCCAGCTGACCACCGCTTGCTTCTGGGAGGGCTGGGGACGCCCGGCAGGCAGAGCAGGGAGTGCTGTGCTGGAACCCCAGGCCGGGGCGGGTGTGAAGAGCAGCCGGGCACTGCCCTGGAGCAACACGACGTGGTGGGGGCATCAGTGCGGGAGGTGGCCGCTGTCCCTCGGAGGAGGCCAGAGAGTGCCTGAGCCAGGACCGCGACCTCCCAGACTCAGGAGAGAGAAGGGGGAAAGCAGACAAAACCCTCCGCCCTCCTGTGAGTGGGTGGAGGAGGAAGAAACAAAATAAACATGTAAATGCACAGTGTGTGGCTGGTGTGAGTGCTCTGTGTGTGGCTGGTGTGAGTGCTCTGGAGGGGGGCGGTGAATTCCAGATGCTGGTTCAGCAGAGTGGTGGGGACGCCTGGCCAGAAAAGGGACTTTGAGCAAAGACAAAGGAATCGGGGCATCTGTACTATGGGCAGATGTTCCCCAGCAGAGGCAACAGCATGGAGGTCCCCCAGGTAGAAGCCTGTGACTTGCCTCTTGGAGGACCCCGGAGAAGCCAGCATGGCCCATGGGTAACAGGGTCACCCTCTGGAAGCCAGACCAGAGAGGTGTCAGGGTCTACTCAGCGTGATGTCAGGAGCAACCGGGGCCTCTGAACAAAAAGGACATGAAAAGGACAATTTCTGAAGCCTTCTTGGACATATGCAGCAGCCAAGGCACAAGGGGGACATCGGCCAGCACCCACCTCTGGGGGCAGGCGTCCCATCTACTGCCCCACCAAGTCTCCAGAAGAGTCAGGTTAGGGCCAGAGAGAGGCAGCGGGGTACCCTAGGTGCAAACGGTACAGAGGCCTCCTCTCAGGGCCCCTCGAATGCAGGGTCGGCTCTGCTGAGCCCGCTGAGCTGGAGCTGGGATGGGAGAGGTTCATGCACTTGAACTATTCTCCCCTGTAGGCAAGAGAAAAGCAAGTGCAGGATTTCTGGTGGGGGGGCAGCCCAATAGCCGAGGACTTGCTGAGATGAAGGCCTGGGCCTCCTGCCGACTAGAATGCTTTCAGTGTCCAGAAAAGGGGCACATTTGGATTTGAAGACCACCCCCATACCCTCAGCTAAGTGACCTTGGGCAAGATGTCCACCTTCTCAGAGTCTTTCTTCTCAGCTACTCAAACGGAATGAAAAATGCCCTGGTCCTCTGGAGAATAACACGACCCCCGAGTGGCCAGCCAGGCCCGCAGAGGGGCCAACAATTCCCCCGTCCATTCCTGCCTCTCTGCTCACCTCGCCCAAGAACATCCCCCGTTCTAGTTCCTCCGGAGACCGCCATCTCTCAGGGCTGCGGGAGCTGTGAGCCCTGGCTCCCGGGAAAAGGGGCTACGTCCTGGCATGAGTAATGTCCGTGTCTAGCAGGGCAGACGTGCCGCTGAGGGAGGGTCTCCTCATCTCTGGATGCTCCGTGAACTTCCTGCAGCCCCTTCTGAACACAGGTAGTTCCTGTCCTCTCCAGCCATGTCCAGCCTGTACTCAGGACCCATCCTGCCTCCTCCACGAGGCTGTCTCAGAACCTCATGGCCTCCATGCCCCTCCGTCCCCTCGCCCGGCCTGCATGCACGTCTGGTGTCAGTGTTCCCAGAGGCTGTTACGGCTCAGCCTTCCCGTGAAATTTACATTTCTAGAGCTCAAGAACCACAGATACCGTCTCATTTTTCTGGTGTCCAAGGCATGGGGCATTATGCCAGACAACCCATATGTGTTGTAAGTACGTGTGAACTTGTGATCAAAAGATACGTATCCATTTAAAATACTTAATTAGAAAAATGACTAAAATTAGATAATGAAACTTCCAACTCCTGTACCAAATTTGCACTTTTTCTAGAAATGCCTTTTTGTTACGGACTTTGCAAGGAACCACGCAATTAATGCCTTTTTATTACAATTTAGGACTGAAGCTGGAATGTTAAAATTGCCACTCCATGGAATGTGCACAAAATGCCAAATGTCTTCTAGTGAATAATTCCTGGGTATAATGACATGCTATAGACTTAAATCTTACTCCTAGACACGAAAAAAGACAGTTAAATCAACTTTGTCCGTTTAAATATCATTTTAAGATATCTAGAACCCATCTCTTTATTGCTCAACAACCCTTAGCAATTTCTTTTGCCCTCATTTATTTCTGGTTCCCAAGGGAATCCTGTCTGATTTATTGGAAATTAGTTCTTACAGCTAGTAAATGCTTTAAACTGTTTTCGTATAAATCACTCCAAAATCTGCTCGCGCACGGAAGCCCATTTAGAGTGATTTCCTGCAGCAACGCCGAGCCCACCACACCTCCTCTCGCGAGAACAGGCACATTCAGGCACCACTCAGGTGCTCCAAGGAAACAGGCAGATCAGTCTCTAATCACCCCCTGAGCCTTTGGTCTGTGTGTCGATAGCTGGCTGTCTAGAAGTGAGTCAGCAAGCCAGTTCCCAAATGGGATGAGTTGTCTCTGGAGCAGTGAAGTGCATGGCCGAATGTGAGTATGCCATCTATGAGGGAAGGACATTCCTTTCCCAATCAGGATTGCCTGCTTGCACGCACCTGCCTGGGTCAGGATAGGTCAGGCCACCGTGCAATAGCAAGAGAGGTTTAATCCTCACTCAGGCCACGTGCTTCCAAACGTCTGGGGTGGAGGAAGAATGGGGCAGATGACACTCAGATGCTGACGATCTGTGCCTAGAAATGGCACATGTCTTCACGAGCCAGAGCACGTGACATGGTCACCCCAGACATCAAAAGGCGTGAAGAAGTGGAAGCCACCCTATGCCTGGAAGGTGACAGCACAAATGTCCAGTTGGCCTCCTGACCCTTCTCTGGTACATACCAGACAATAGCAAACCTCGACCATTGCCAGGCTGGGTTAGTTGGCTGGTTTGTGCATTTGTGTGTCTGGGTGTGTATGTGTTTTCACCGTAACACCAGAAACCTTCTCAGTAGCCAGCAGGCATCTTCCGACTCTGAAAAGCCTGACAGTTTGCCACAATCAGCCCCTGACATGCCCGCTGTACTCTTCATAGAAATCAATCTCAAAAACAAATGGTTGTTATCTAGACAACTACCAGGAATAGAAAGAGAGCTCTTCAAATTGACAAAGCAGAAGGAGGGAGGGGCCTCGGAGGCATGAGTGGAAAATAAAAATCACAGAATTCCAAGCCTCTTAGCAGAAGGGAGAAGCAAACATGTCTCTGCGCCTCGAGCTGCTCCCTGAGCACAGGGAAGGCAGGGTCGGCCTGGAGCTGTGTCGCTCTCCCGCTCCCCTGGCAAGTGAAATAACCCAGTCCTCTGCCTCGCCCTCTCCTTTCTGTTTTCCACAAACAAAGTGCTACTTTCAGGAGAAATCCTGCAAGCATTGCTAAAAACCAGCAGGAAGCAGTGCTCGCCACAATAACAAATGTAAGGGAAAGACCATCTGTAGAAATCATTTTTAAGTGAGGTATCTTTCAAAGGCAGAAATGATCTATATGCTGAAAGACAGTGCTCATATATCCTTTGGAGAAATGATAGGACCTTATTCAATGATTTAAAGAACAGCACCATAAAAAAATAATTCCACATATAAATATTTAAATGTAGTTTATTATACCCAATACCTGTCCAAATATATCCTTCGTATAGATCTTTTCCAACTGCACTGGAAGCCCTGGACTCTAAGAATGGTAGGAAGTATTTTTAAAAAAAAACAGAAAGAGCAATTAGAAAACTTTGCCATGTTTTTGGAAGACAGAACTGTCTTTAAAACCTACTTAGCAAAAAAGTAGCTATATTTTGATCAGATGTGGAGGAGAGAAGGGGATTGTGAAGGGAAGGAATTTAATAAAAGTGTTTTTCATTTGTTCTCATGTCATGCTCCTATTATTAGGTACAGTTCTGTTTTTAATGGGTATTCTTTACATTGCGATCTCTCACAAGCGTGTGTGTGTGTGTACATAAAATGCTTCTGTTCATGCGCGCCTGTCTTCATATCAGTGAGATGAGATGCTAGGACGTAAGGAAACTGAGTAAAATTGAGGATACTATTGTTCTGCTGTCTTCAAGAGCCCTGTCCTTTTGGCCTCAGAGATTGTGGGAGACATTTATGGAAACCTGACAGCTTCAGGCCACCAGCCTCATCCCTAAAATCTACCCAGACACCTGAAGAAGCACCCAGGGAAGATAATTTTCCAAACCTCCTATTCTCTTTCCATTGGGTTCTACGGAAATCTGAGGCGTGTGTATGCTATCAAGTGGGGTCACCTTCAGGAAAGCCCCCACCTGGGCTCGCCACGCTTGGGTCTCTCACACAACCTAGTGTATGTGGCCTGAGCTTCCATGCCCCTGTCCTGGAGGGGAGCACACGGGTGGGACGATTCTGTGTCCCCAGGGTCCATTTCCTTCACCCCCCTGCCGCTGTCCTTCTCCTACAACCCCGTGTCCTCCCCATCAGCTAGAGCTCAGGTGATCTTACCCACTGTCATCAGAAATATCAATAGTTTTTGAGAAACATAATTGGGCTGCAGTCACCTCCTGAGGTACTATAAATTTCACAAGGCATCTGGCTTTCATGGGAGACGTGGGACTTGAAAAATGACACTGCAGAGAAAATGACTATTTTTAAAGGTCCGGCAGAAGACGTGGATCTCCTCAAAGAGTTTCGGCACCTGTGGAGGTCAGTCCCCCAGTATGGAGCCCCTGCCCAGTGCCCATCGGGACACACGCTCTCTGATGAAACCCAGGAGCCACTCAGCATGGCTTCCAACTTCAGCCCGACGCTGGCCGGAGACAGTCCAGTCTCACATTTTCTCCTTCTCCCTCCAGCCTCAGATCCCAGCCCTGCCATTGACTCCGGGATGACTTCTGGCAAATCAGGTGACCCTACTAGGACTGGCTTCTTCATCTGTAAAATGAGAGTCATCTGTCTCATTTTGTGGGGCTGTGAGGAGCGCCAGGTCCTGCCCATCATCCTTGCAGCTCCCACAGCTGTCACTGAGCTCCGCTGCGGGCAGGGGCCACGAGCACGAGGGTTCCAGGTGCGTCACCTCCAGTCTCAGGGTCCAGCTCTATCTCAAGGAAGCCCAGATTTGAGATCCTGTGTGTTCCTTTCTGCAGTGAGGGGATTTCCACTACTGGGCTATCTGGCTTTAGCCTCTTCTCACATTGGAATTTGCCCATAAAGCACTGGCAAGTTCTTCAATGAGAAAACTCAAAGGCCCTGGGGGTTCCAGACACCAGCGATGAATCAAGTGATGCCATCCCAGCCCAAAGCCAAGCGCCATGGCCCCTGGCCAGGCCAGACACCCCACATTGCTCAGAGGCAGCTGCCGGCACTTGGTCTCCAAGTGGGAAAAGACGCAGAGGAAGGGGCCAGCTGCAAACCCCTGTCCAACACCAATGTCCCAGAGACCTGACCCCAAAGTCCCCACCAGACGAACCAAAGAGCCAGGGCGCAGTAGCAGAGGAGACAAATGCATACACGTGCTTTTATCTAATGTGCCTCGGGTTGTTCTACCCTCCTGACAAAAGATGGCGCTAGTCCCGACCAGCACCTGCACCCTAACAAGTTATAGGAAGAGGACGTGGTCAACCCATTTCACAGATGGGGACGTAGAGTCGCAGAGATGAGAACTCCTGCCTAGTGACACAGTGAGTTCCAGGCTTCTTAGAAAGTGAGCCCAGCGCCCTCGATGCCCAGCCGCTTCTCGGTGCGGGAAGAGAACCTTCTTGGAGACATAGCGCAGGGCCTAATCATGTCTCCCCGGGAAGCTCATTCCCACGGGTCACAAATCGCAGGGCAGAGACCGCCGATGACAAAGTGCTCCCCCGCCATCCTTTGCATTTGTTGTCACTGCTCTGTCCTCATCCCTCATGCCTTGCAGCTGTACCAGATGTGGAGAAAATTACATGTTCCCTGAAACTTAATGACTGAATTTAAAGCAATTTTGAACTAATCAGGGTTCTGTTAAGTTGATTTTATTAATTTAACAGTTTTAAGAGTTTAACAAAATGATGCACTTAGAAATCTTTGTTGTGGAATGTGCTCATTTAGGTCCAGAAACCATGGCGCCACCCAAGAGATCCCACTTCAAAGGAAAGGGTGCTGTGTAAAGTAACTTAGCAATGCTTCTCAGCACAACCACCGACAGCCTGCTGGGTCGGGAGGGGGCAGGTAAAAAAAAAAATCATCAATGAAAATGAAAATGCAAAACTAATGAAGGTTGAGACAAGGGGTGTGAGTTCCACTGAAACCCACAAGGCAGGCAAACCGATGCCCCTTATTCTCTAGAATTTTCTTTATGTTAAAAACATATAATTTTTAAAGTACATTTTTTAACTGGGAATTGCCATGAAACTTTATTCAGGAAACCTAGAATTTCTAGATTCCCAGCTGTTTAGATTTTATTATCTGGTTTTAAAAAATGTAATGGGGAGACAAAAATAGGATTGACAACTAAGTAAGGACATTAAAAAAAACTGCCATCTGCTTTCAATATAATTTCATAAAAGAAAGTGTATTTTATGTTGGGAAATGAGCTTGGACGTAAAAGATAGTTTTTCCCAAGAAAGAGCAGTTGGCAGTCCTTCCCAATGTGTATGCAGACACCACACTGTCCCCAGTAGACCAGTGAAAACACCACAGCCTGGCACAGGTCAGGGCTCCCGAATCTGGGACCACCCCCATCCCCTGCAAAGCCACAGTCATTTTTAATCTCAGCTCACACGCCCCAGCATCCCTCCCGCCCTGCATCCTGGCTGTCGTCCCACACTGTTGGGATGGTGACCAGGTCAGCTTCACTCTGGTCCTGCACTCTGTCTTCACAGGGGAGGACCCCCGGTCCTTCCCCTAGACTGAGTACGTACCACCTGCCCAGGGAGGCTGCGTCACCCCCTTCCAGGAAGACGCTGAACCTCTCCAGGGAGACTCCAGACCACACCCCACTCGGAATTACATGCACTGGCAGATTCTTGAATTTCGTCCCCGCCTGGGAAGCACGTACCTGCTACGCATGCTTCACTCCCTGAACTATCACGTTCATTTTCTGAGGAGCTGGCTTATTGCAAGAAACAGGGCTGGTGCATCATTTGCAATAAATGATTTCAATGAGTAAATAAATAATGAAAGAATGAAGCTCATCCTAAAGAGGTCTCTCAAGAACACCCAACCCCCAGGAACCTAAAATGGGAGCTACCAGCTTACAGCCCCAGCAGGGGGTGTCAGAGCTGGTGAGAACCCAGGTCACCTGATTCTCAGCTCAGGGCTCTCGCCACAAATGAGGCTGCCATCCACCATCTCCCTGCAAGAAAGGGACGTCTCCCACAGGTCAGCTTGGGGCCAGCATCCTCCGCGCCCTCAAGCCGTCACGGGGGTGACGCTCCCTCCATAATTCTCATGTCCAAATCCCAGCATGGCACTCACATGGATCATCTAATTTAATCACTAACACCACTAAGAAGGACATTCTATCAGCTGCCTTTTACTAGATGTTTACTTTAAAACCCTTTAAGACATAGAAAACTTGCAAATATAGTACAAATAATTCTGGTATATCTTTCAAATGCCGCAGATGGTAACATATAACCTCATTTGCTTTCTTTATCCTTCTCTCTCTCTCTCCCTCCACAAACTCACACACAAATACACACCCACAAACATCATTTCTGAACTGTTTGAGAGTAAAAGGAAGCCACAAAACCCCTTTACCTATTCATCATGTATTTCCTAAAAATCAGAACATTAACACTGACATAAAACTATCGGCAAATCTATAGGCCTTCAAATTTCACCAGTTGTCCTAGTATGTCCTTTAGAGCAAAAGAAAAGAACATCAACTTGTCAGGTCCAGGCCCCAGCCCAGCATCACTCTAATGTCCAGTGTTTATGTCTCTCTAGTTTTCTTTAATCTGGAACAATTCCTCTGGGTATTGTTTTCTTTCGTGACCTTAATATTTTTCTTAGAGCACAGGCCCATTATTTTGTAGCCACCCCTCAATTTGGATTTGTCTGAAGTTTCCTCACAATTAGGTTCAGGTTGTACATCTGGGGCAGGACCACCCCAGAAACGATGCTGTGTGCTCTGCGCTTCTTACTGCGGACGCAGGATGACCACGTGTCCAGGTAGTAAGGATGTTAATGGACCACTTGATTCAGGTAAGGTAGACCATATTCCTTCATTGTAAAACTGAGATTTCCCTTTGAAACCAAGAATTTTGTGGGGAGATATGTTGAGATTATGTAAATTCCTTCGATATTGTCGATCTGCTATAATGAAAGTTTTGCTTCTTCCCTTTCCCCACTTATTAATTTCGATGCTCATTTGTCCCAGATCTGACCTGTGGGAGGCTGGCCCTTCTGTCTCTCCCCACACCTCCTTAATGCTTAGAGCACTTTTTTACTTTCTGGTCCAAATTATTCCAGGTTCATTTGTGTTTTCTCTGCCCTATCCCTAGAGTTAATCACATTTCCAAAGATTCCTGGTACCTTTTAGTGGAAAAGTTATTTGGGAAGCAAGCTCTGGGTGAGGTTTGCTTTTGGGATGTCAGTGCTTCCAGGCTCTCTCGGTAGACAGAGCTACATCAATATCTGCTTATATATTTCTAGAACGCTCCCTCTGTGTGTGTGGGGGGGGTGTCCATACTGATACCTCACTTTCCAATCGGGCATCGCCCACATGGTGCTGGCCTTCCACCTTGCCATACGGGTAACTCCCTTCACTGATTTGGAGAAAAATGGCTCACATTTGTGTACCTCTTCCATCTTGACTATAAAGAGTCATTTCTGCTAATCTGTACCACTGAGAAAAACAAACCTAAGTAGAACTACACCATTATCTTAGAGTTGTTTGTTGTTAGTACCCTGAGAGTGCCCGGTCAAAACACTGAATACAAAAGTGACTTGGGGGCTGCCCCAAGCTGACAGCATGGCTTATTTTCCCCTTAAATACAGCTGCATTCATCTACTTCTGTTTTGATTCCACATTGGGCTTTTTCTCTAGCCCCTGATGCTTTCCTTTTTTTTTTTTTTTTTAGTTTTGAAATATCGACAGGATTTTTAATGTCCGAAGTACACCAACAGGTACACTCAGGGAAATCTCACTCTCCAGCCTGCCCCAGGCCACCACCACCGGTTATCAATCTCCCGCGATTCTAACTGATCCTTCGTCTATTTCTTTTTTAATAAAATAAACAGATCTGTGCCGATTTTCTTCTTTCATTCTATTATACAAATTGTTTAAGTACAATTTTCATACAATAAAATTCACTATCAGTGTATGTAGTCTGATGCGTTTTCATAAAAGCATACAGGATGAGCTATCACCGCCATCACCCCAAAAACTTCCCTCATGCTTCGATCCCACCCCAAACCCCCACAAAGACGCTCTTCCGCACTCCCCCTTTGCCTCTTCCTGTACATCCTGACACTCGTCCCAGGTCAGCTCCCCGAGACCCTCCTCTTGCTTATTCCCAGGCACCAGGTGCTGTGGATCAGCTGTTAACAGTCATCCAAGGCTCCAATGTGTTTGGGTATTCAGGTTGTCCCAATATTTTTGAATTACAAATAATTCTGCCATGAATTACCTTGTGCATGGGTATTTTCATGCTTTGGCTATATCTTCAGAGTTAACTCCTGGAAGTGAGATTTCTGGGTCAAAACATAAATGTATACATAGCTGTGATAAATATTGCCAAATTTCTCCTCCAACAGGTTGTACTCATTTGCATTCCCACCACCAATGTACAAGATCGCCTGCCTCCTCACAACCTGGCTTTTTTACTTTTGCCAACCCAATAGGTGAAAAATGGTTTCACTCTGAGTAAAGATGAATATACTTTCATACGTTTAAAGGCCCTTTGTAGGGTGGCACCTGTGGCTCAGCGAGTAGGGCGCCAGCCCCATATACCGAGGGTGGCAGGTTCAAACCTGGCCCCTTGGCCAAACTGGAAAAAAAAAAAAAAAAAAAAAAGGCCCTTTGAATATATCGTTGATTTGAATTACCCTTTATATTTCCACCCATCTTTTTCTAGTAAGGTCTCCCTTAGGAGTAATAGTTCTTTATGTATCAGGGATATTAATCCTTTACATCTGCTATGTGTTTCAAATATTTTTTCCCACAAAGTCATTTGCATTTGGACTATGTTTATGGTGGGGTGTTTTTTTTTTTCCATGTCAACAAGGTTTAGTTTTATGTAATGTTGAGTTTCACTACACATGGATTTTGACTCCAGGTTAGAAAATCTTTCCCTGCCAGCCATGTTTTAGAAAAATCCACCCATATTTCCTTCTAGTACTTTTAGGATTTCATTTTTTATATTTAGATCTCAGATCCTCTTGGAGTTTATTCATATGCATGCTATAAGATATGCATTAATTTTTTTTTTTTTTTTGAGACAGAGCCTCAAGCTGTCACCCTGGGTAGAGTGCTATGGCATCACAGCTCACAGCAACCTCCAATTCCTGGGCTCAAGCGAGTCTCTTGTCTCCGCCCCCCAAGGAGCTGGGACTACAGGCGCCCTCCACAACACCCGGCCATTTTTTGGTTGCAGCCATCATTGTTCTTTGGCAGGCCCAGGCTGGATTCGAACCCGCCAGCTCAGGTGTACGTGGCTGGCACTTTAGCCCGTTGAGCCACAGGCGCCAAGCCAAGATATGCATTAATTTTACCTTCTTCCCAAGAGCTTCCCGATTGTTCCAAGACCCCAGGGATTGAGATGCCACTTTGTTCTAAGCTAAGTTTCAATGTGTTCTTGATTCTACTGTAGGACTTACTATTTTCATCTCTACTATTTTGACTATTTGTGTACCAATACCATACTATTTTAATTATAGAGAATTTGAAGTTCATGTTAGTGCCCAGTAGAACTATATCAATTTTCAGGGTTATTATTACTATTGCACTTTTTTTTTTAATGAACTTAAGTGAAAATGATCTAGCTCCATAAAAAAAAAAATCTTATTGATATTTCCACTGGGATTGTGTTGAAGTCATAAATTAACTTGGGACAAACTGTCTTTGTGATGTTAAGTTAACCCATTCATGACCAAAAGATGTCTTTCGGTTTGTTCAAGCCTATTTTTATATTCTTTTAGAGGTGTTTAAAATTTTCCTTAGATGGGCTTGGCTCATATCTTGCTAAGTTTATTCCTAAGTATTTTACCTTCTTTCATGCTATCGTGTCCTCTAATTGGTTCCTATTTGTGTATAAGAAAGCTATTGAGTCTTATATGTTAATTTTTTATCCTGCTACCTTAATGAGTTCTTTTATTGCTTAATTTACTTTCCTTATTTGATTCCCTAGGTTTTCCCAGTATGCTACATATCATGTGCAAATTGAGATCATTTTTATTTTTCTCTTCTAGTACTCATGCTACTAATTGATTTCTCTTATCTAATTGCCAATACCTCCGCCACAGTTGTGGGGTAGTAGTGGGAATAATGACTGTGCTTGCCTCGATCCTGATCTTAGTCAAATAAGATCCTGACTTCAGGACTCATGCCCATAAAATATTTTATCATATTAAAAAAGTATTCATCTGTTCCTATTTTCTTAAATGATGCGTCAGGCACAGGTAACTAAATTCTTTTAAAGGCTTTTCAGCATCTATGAAGAAAAAATAATATAATTTTTTTCCTTAACTCTAACAATACGCTATATTATATTAATGGATTTCACATGTTGAACCAACTTTGCATTCTTGGAGCGGGGGGGAAATGCCATTTGGTTATCATGTATTAACTTCTTAATGTGGTATTGGATTTGGTTTATGAATAATTTGTTTAGTACTTTTACTTCATTATTTAAAAGTGGTATCATTCTGCAATTTCATTTTTTTTAACTTTTTTTATTAAATCATAGCTGTGTACATTAATGCAATCATCGGGTACAATGTGCTGGGTTTATATACGATTTGAAATATTTTCATTAAACTGGTTAACATAGCCTTCACGGCATTTTCTTAGTTATTGTGTTAAGACATTCATGTTCTACACCTAGTAAATTTCACATTTACCCTTGTAACATGCACCGTAGGAGTGATCCCACCAATTACCCCCCCCCATCTATCCTCTCACCACCCCTCCCTTCCCTCTCCTCTTTCCCCTTCTTCTTGGGCTATAATTGGGTTATACCTTTCATAAGAAAGCTATAAATCGGTTTCACAGTAGGGCTGAGTACTATTATTATTAAATCATAACTGCGTATATTAGTGCAATCAAGGGGTACAATATGCTGGTTTCATATACAATCTGAAATGTTTTCATCAAACTGTTTAACATAGCCTTCAGGGCATTTTCTTTGTTATTGCATGAAGACATTTGTATTCTGCATTTAGTAAGTTTCGCCTGTACCCTTCTAAGATGCACCATAGGTGTGGCCCCACCATTTACCCTCCCTCCACCCCAACCTTCCCCCCTCCCCTCCCTTGCCCCATTCCCCATATTCTTGTGCTATAGTTGGGTTATAGCCTTCATATGAAACCTATCAATTAGCTTCATAGTAGGACTGAGTACATTGGATACTTTTTCTTCCATTCTGGAGACACTTTGCTAAGAAGAATGAGTTCCAGCTCCATCCAGGTAAACATGTAAGAGGTAAAGTCTTCATCTATCTTTAAGGCTGCATAATATTCCATGGTGTACATATACCACAATTTATTAATCCATTCATGGGTCAATGGGCACTTGGGCTTCTTCCAGGACTTAGCAATTATGAATTGCACTGCAATAAACATTCTGGTACATATATCTTTGTGATAATGTGATTTTGGGTCTTCTGGATACATACCTAGTAGAGGAATTGTAGGAACAAATGGCAGGTCTATTTTTAGATCTCTAAGTGTTCTCCAAACATCTTTCCAAAAGGAACGTATTAGTTTGCATTCCCACCAGCAATGTAGAAGTGTTCCCTTTTCTCCACAACCACACCAACATCTCTGGTTTTGGGATTTTATGATGTGGGCTAATCTTACTGGAGTTAGATGATATCTCAAAGTAGTTTTGATTTGCATTTCTCTGATGCAAAAGATGATGAGCATTTTTTCATATGTCTGTAGGCCATGCACCTGTCTTCTTCAGAGAATTTTCTCTTCAAGTCCTTTGCCTATCCTGAGATGGGATCATTTGTTCTTTTCTTGCTAACACGTTTTAGTTCTATGTGGATTCTTGTTATTAAACCTTTGTCGGAGACATAACCTGCAAATATCTTCTCACATTCTGAGGGCTATCTGCTTGCTTTACTTACTGTGTTCTTGACTGTGCAGAAGCTTTTTAGTTCAATCAAGTATATTTTTGATGCTGCTTCAATTGCCTGGGGGGCGGGATCCTCCTCATAAAATATTCACCCAGGCCAATTTATTTAAGAGTTTTCCCTGCACTTTCTTCTATCATTTTTATAGTTTCATGTCTTAAGTTTAAATCTTCAATCCAGTGTAAGTCTATTTTAGTAATGGTGAAAGGTGTGGGTCCAGTTTCAGTCTTCTACAGGTTGCCATCCAGTTCACCAGCACCATTTATTAAATAGGAAATATTGTCCCCACTGAATTTTTTTTTTTTTTTGAGATACAGCCTCACCCTAGAGTAGAGTGCTATGGCATCACAGCTCACAGCAACCTCCAACTCCTGGGCTCAAGCGATTCTCCTGCCTCCACCTCCCAAGTAGCTGGGACCACAGGTACCTGCCACAACGCCTAGCTATTTTTTTGTTGCAGCCATCATTGTTGTTTGGTGGGCCCAGGTTGGATTCGAACCTGCCAGCTTAGGTGTATGTGGCTGGTGCCTTAGCCACTTGAGCCACGGGCGCTGAGCCCCCACTGAATGTTTTTAATTGGCTTGTCAAAGATCAAACAAGGGTAAGTAGCTGGGTTCATCTCTTGGTTCTCTATTCTGTTCCATACATCTACCTCTCTTTTTTTTGTGCCAGTACCTCTGTTTTGATAACTATGGATTTATAGTATAGTCTGAGGTCTGGTAGCGTAATTCCTCCTGCTTTGTTTTTATTTCTGAGTAATGTCTTAGCTATTCGAGGTTTTTTCTGATGCCATATAAAATGAAGTATTATTTTTTTGAGATATTTAAAGTATGACAATGGAGCTTTAATAGGGATTGTATTAAAATTGTAGATTGCTTTGGGTAGTATGGACATTTTAACAATGTTGATTCTTCCCAGCTATGAGCATGGTATGTTTTTCCATTTGTTAACATATTTTTTTATTTGCTTTTTCAGATTCTGGTTGCAATGTAATATTTATTTTCAAAAAGTAATTAA